>JAIPRN010004042.1:0-17380 GCA_025469175.1 Geopemphigus sp. TES_GeoC_2020 | reverse complement strand
TTGCGAAAATTAATATTCTTAAATATATCGACGTAATAAAAATTACTTTTAAAATTGATTGTTATTATCATAATATACACATACCGTTATAATAATAATAATAATAATAATAATAATAATAATAATAAACCTCAGAAATATATCATACAAAAAGTAATATTAAGTATGTATTATTTACGTATTGTGTTTCGTATAAATTATGTATAGCCTAATACTTACTGTATACTCAATAATCGTTCCACGTTTCCTTATTTTTGTTTTATTTATTTTATCGACTATTTTTCTTCAACTACCAAATCTACACTCGTCGTTTTTATTGATCGATTTGATCTTCAAACAAATGTACAATAGAAGATAACGGAGAAACCCAATTGTACATAGTAAATAAATTATAATGTCCACCCCGTAAATCGTTTCTTATTCAAAGTTCCAAATTTTGTGAACGTATATATTACAAAATCAACAACCATTGATTGTAAACGTCTACTTATTTTCATTCCCGTCAATATATTACTCGTATAAAATAACAATTGACGTCCTGAATGTCATAATTAACCTATATCATCAAATAGGTACATTTTGTATTTTATATACGTATAAAATAAGTTATTTTCAACTTAATCGAACACAAGAAAATATAATATAATAAACGAATTATTTCTCTTCAAAATACGTATGTGATATTTATGTTTCTATACGAATTTCTATGAACCAATATTACGTGAAAACTAGAAAGTTATATCATTTAAACTTCGATATATATATATTAAATACGATTAAATATTTAATATATATATATATATATACAATATTAAGGATATACGTATTTAATACAAGTGCCGAATGTAAATCGTTATTTAGCTAAATGGGTTGCACTATACAAATTAAAACTTCATGACCCTGTGGCTTGTTGATTTTATTAGCGACGAATGCTTAATCACTAAAAACGCCAATGTGATTAAAGTATCGGAGACTTACAGAAGTCGTTGTATTTTCTAATTATTTTAATGAATCTCGGCCCCGTCAATCTAATAAGTCTACTTTACCACCGAGTTTTAAAATAATTTGTTATTTTATTAACAAGCTGCGAAAGTATCATTTTTAACCCGGTGTAAATAAGTTTATCAATTCTAAAGGACCAGTACAGTATTACTGTTGTACGTACTATACAATATTAAAAATTCCATTTTCGAAATTACGTAGTAATGATTTTTTTTTGTATTATTATTATTATATTTCGATCGTATACAAACAAAAATTGTATTTAACTCTAGAAATAATTGGCAAATATTTGTTAAGCTTCGTAACTTTTTAATATATTTAACTCGTTATTTCATAATTGGCACTAGCCTACTTAATTTACTCTTAATTAAAACAATTTATTTACTACGTATTACGTTTACACTACCCATATTTGCGATATATTAAATGTATAAATACGAATAACATATTTTATATTTCGATATAAAATAGGTAGTCAATAAACACAAAATACAACATCCTATTATTATTTTACACGGTTTTCTGTCATATATTGTGTTTACTAAGTTTTCTCATTTTCTTTATAACTACGCTATACGTAATACAATAAAAAGAAAAACAATAATACAATTAAAAAAAAAAAACAAAAATGCCTACATCCTATAACTTGTACGTTACGTACATCGGTATAATATTAAGCAATCATACGCGTACTTAAATATCAGTGATTGCGATCTTATTAAAAGAGATTACGTTGATGTATCGAATTATAGTTCTCATTAACGCCATCTAATTTTTATTTGCATAACCTATACACAATTTTATAAGGAATGCTTATATATATATATATATATTATGTGGTTTTATGCCACACGGGAATAGTGACTACGTCGAAAGTAATACGTTTATTTTATTACTACTGTTCGGTACGGTGTATACGAAAACAACTGTTTGTACTAACCAGTAACACGCATTGTTTACCTTAAAACACAATCCCGATCTTCTATCGTATGGGACACATACATACATAGTATCCTCCTCATATTTTAACCAATAATAAGTACTCGTAGAACCAATTCCCTTCAAACGTCAAAGAGTATACGTAGATACAATGTAAAAATGAATAAAAATAAAATACGTTTATGGTTTTAAAGTAATAAACAATTTACGACGTGACTCGATATCGTGTATACGTATAATGATCAAATAACTGCATAAAATACAAGTATAATATTCGATACAGTATTTGATCCGTGAATATATACTGTTCCGCGACGGTCTTTCATTTAGAATAACAAAAACAATTTCACGGTTAAGTATGCAAATAATATCGATCAGACGACAATATTAATTAATATCTTATAAGTTTACCAGGAAAATTGATGAAGCCGAAAGGTTTCCGAATTTCACTAGTGCCATACAACGTCGTTTTCTCCACAGCCGGTGTTTGTATTGTATGATGAAGAAGTGAACGGGATTGACGTAGAATTGGTAAAAAAACGAGGAACTTTAAACGGAACCTAAGATAAAAACTTGAGGAGAATCAATTTTCTTGTGTTTAATATTTCCCTTATAAAGTTTAATGCGATCGAGGAGTTGACACGCGGCCGTTGAATAACGAGTGAATAATAATGGTAAAGAAGACAGACAGTCTGTGTTTAACATGTAACGGGAAAATTTTAAATATTTACGTTACATACGCTGAAAATAGCGAAAAGAGGACATTACAAAAAAGTCCCACGAAACAATGCCATAGAAGTCTAACAAACGATACAAGGCCTTCGTCGAGTGGTGATTATAGAAAGCGTGTTCTTCGATGTGTGAGTTAGGAAAAACTGAGAGTTAAAATGAAATTCAAATCACGTACTAACTCTTCGAGAGATAAAACGACAATATTGTAGTACGGGAAAATTGATATTATTAATACAATTACAGATGGAAGAAGGAGACTCGGAATAACGTTGGACAACGTTCAGAATTAATACTAAATTTTCCCCACGAGAGGTCTAATTAAACCATCTTGAAAACGATGACAACCGCTTAATGAGAGTAACAACCCATAAACGATTTTCAAAAATCGATAAATACGAATGAAACAGTTCCCCCGGACAAGTCGAAGTAAATAATTTTATTGGCGGAATATATCCGATTATAACACCCAAAATGCTCTTTTATATAGCTTACACTATTACCTTATTTACTACTTACCTATATTTCAATCCTAACCACTTTCTCTTTCGTCACGGGATATATCCTAGAACGTGACAATTTAATAATATTTTTTTTATTAGATACGTCATTGTAATTAACTTAATAGAAACGTGTAAATGATATTATGATCGTTTATAAATGTACGCGTTACATTTCATTTTATTCCGTGTACAAAATAATAATATTTATTCTGTACCATTATATACATTATGTGTACAGTTCTCGAACGATAATATTATTATATTATAACGATAATAAAATTCTGATTGTTATAAAACGAGTCGAAGTTTAAATTTGTAATCTTAATAATAATGTACAGGTATTTAAAATGTTAAATGAATTATTCCTACTCGTATATAATTGAAATGCGAAATTCGTCTTAAGTATAATGTCATTTTGAATATATTATAATAATAATTACTTATATTTCTTTTCGTCGTGTTTCAATAATAGTATCTAATTATGCATAGACATATTATTATTATTATTATTATTATTATTATTATTATTATTATTATATATAATCATAACTAGAAATAGGATGTTAAGTAAGTACCAAAAGTATCATTATAACCTAAAATTTGTATAAAAGACGACGAACAAAAATGATTTGAATTTTAAAATTATTATAAATACGCTAGCGTCGAACCACTTTTTATATTTAGAGAAAATAAAAATCAATCGAAACTTAGGGCCGCAAAAATTAAACTTTCTAAAATGTAATCGATCGAACTTAATCAGTACATAATTGTTCGTCGTTGCTGAAATCGATATTGTATGACTTTATATACGTGGCCTATGCCAATATATTTACATAATATATTACAGCCATTAACGCGAACGATATGTCGTTGAGTAATAATGTCGAATATAATATAATATAATAATGTCGAAACATCCAGTTCTTTCGAAATTAAGTAATATAGTCGTGTAAGCGTTGACAGAATACTACAAAAATTAACCGTATGTGATACGAATAAATATTTATCTACTTTGAAATAAACGTATATAACATAATTACGGTGGAATTTTCCAACTTTGGATTAAAGTTTACGAATTTATTACGTACGTAGGCTTCGAAATTGGAAAGACCGAAAGCATGGATAAAACGCAACTGCGTACGTTTTTCGGCCGTGGTCGATAGATCGATGGAACAACCGTAACAAATAAAAAACAAAAAAAACTAAATCCTCAGATTTTTTTACGCAAAATTGACGCTTACACTTTTCGACGTAAGTAAATTTGCTGAAATTCTAGGAAAGTAAATTATAAGAAATATCAAAATCGGTTTTTTTTTCCTAACGTACTGACGAAATTCAAATTTCGTACGCGATATGGTTTTCCATAGAAAATTGAAAGATATTTTCAATTTGCGTAATATTACGCGCGCGAATAAATTTAGCGCGTTTTAGTAAGACGCTCGTTTGATTATATTCACTCCATTAAGCGCGATTTGATGCTAACATTGCACAAAAATCGTAAGGAAAAATATACGAAATTGTGTGCGTATAGAATGTGCACGATTAATTTGCATATACCCGATTATACGTTATACGTAATACCTACAAGCCGATCGTGTTCTACCACGAATAAATCATTATGGTCATGTATATCGCTGTATATAAATACGCGTACGGTAGAAAACGAATTCAAAACAATATGAAATTCGCTATAGAATGACGTGATAATCGAAAGATGGATATTAATACACAATTTTAATCGACCACTTTTTATCAACGCAAAACTACGCAGTTCATTACACACAATCTCGAAAAAAACTCGTACAGTATTTATCGGGATAATTCAAAATAAATAGAACACCTAATCGTTACCACGCGATAATATACCCACGTTCGTCGAACGAAAATTCGTTTACCGTTCATTTTTCCGTCTCCGTTTATTGGCCACAATCGGCTTCTTTCTTTCGTCAAACGATTCTCCTCTTAGTTCCCGTCACGATGATCTCCAGATATGTCAATATATTCCCATCTGCTCTTCCATTTCCCTGTCATTTTATCTAAGCTGCTAGCTAAAATGTTTTCAACCCCGTTCGCCTTTATCGATTCTATCACTAATTCCTTCCTTTCTGAACGTCTTTAATTTTTTTTTTTTTTTTATTTAAAAAGAACCTTTAGTAGTAACTATTAAGTTCAACAATTATTTAGAAACACAAAAATAAAGATAAATGTACATAACAGAAAAAAACAACGTATACAATTAAATAGAGAAACCAGCCTCGAGTATGAATGAAATAATAGAAATTATAGCAGGTACGGATTTTGATTTAAAAATAGCAGGGAGATTAAAAGGAATATTTAAAGATATAAAAGATTTCGATAGAGTTATACGTTTGGTGGATAGAGAAGGAGAATCGAAAAGAATATGCGATAAATCGCAAACACTTTCCTCTATATGAAGAGTACATTTAGGCGAATTATTAGGATTAAGTTTGTAGGCGTGAGAAGGAAAAAGGTGCGTAATCTATTAAATTTAACGATAGAAGATCTGGTCAAATTTATATTTAAGAACCATATTTTATTGGGGATATTAGGCATAACGGATTTGAAACTAGAGGAAAAGTGACCAAGTAAGGAATTCCAATAAGTAGACCAGAGTACAGAAACGTGGCGTCGCAGAATCAATATGAGGTCAGACCAGGGAATTAAAGCAATGGAAAGACATATTAAATTTGAGGAAGATTTAGCCAAACTATTTGCTATCTCATTACCATGTATCCCAACATGGCTAGGGACCCAGAGGAACTCAATAGAAAATTTTAACTAACAAAGGCGGAACAGAATATTTTTAATACGAAGAATAAGAGAAGATAAATGAGAATTGAAAGGGTTAGAAATAAGAGATTGGAGACATGATATTGAGTCAGATGCGATTAAAAATTTATTTGGGAGAAAAGTGGAAATAAGGGCAAGCGCTTCAATAATGGCATAACACTCAGCTGTCTTTAATTATAATCTACTTGTTATTATTTTTATCCGTCGTTATAATTTTTATATTTGTTCCCGTTCCCTTTATTCGATTGTACACTTACGTATTACAATTACCCGCAAATTGTTAATTTTAATGCAAAACATTATTTTTAAACGATTGTATTATCGAATAATCTCTTCATTTAGACAATTTTTTAACCGAGACATATCATCCACGTAAACTGATTGAATGTTTACGCGCCCTTAAGCAAAATACGTTACGCGTCTTATTCTCTTATTACTTTGTAACCATTACGTTTCACAACAAAACATTGACATTAAAAAACCCACATTAGCTTATATCGTTATCTCATACTTAATCAAATTTCCGCGTGTTTTTTTCGTATATTGCTATTATTAAATTATAAATCACGTAACATATTCTTTACAAGACCGAGAGTTTTAAAACCGAGAATTTCAATTATATACCTGTATAGTAAGTAAACGGTCGATAAAACCACGAAAACGAAAATAAGTGATTTTGCATTTTAGCGAAAAATTGAAATCGATCAAATAAAATGGGTACTTCGAGCGCCTCGTCGAGTGTAACAGAGTTAAATAATTAACTAAATAACATTTAACGAATTTCAAACGAAATAATCACGCGTTCGTTTATTTTATACCGCGTGATAAATTCTCTATGAAACGGAATAAATCATTTTAATCGTATATAGGTACTAAAAATGAGACAGATTTTTTTTTCGTAACGTTTCGCGTTTTTTTCTATTTGTATACCTTCAGGACAAAGAAACTATAATACGATTGTAAAACTTGTTATTATATTGAATACGCTAGGAACGCCATTATTCTGAAATCCCGAAAAAACAATGGAATCTCAGTGAACCAGCCACGGCAACACGTTTGGTACTTGAACAATATCAGGTTATACGTTAATAGATTATTGTCGAAACGATTTTCGAAAATAATTTGCTTTGTATTACCGACGCACTCGAATAATACTATCGCAAATTCAACACTAAATAGCGAAAGTCAATATAAATTTTCATACGTCTAAAACATACCACCCACTTACAGGTGGTACCTGTATACAAATTTCCTTCTTGAAACGTCCATTATTTTGTTGTACGAACACGTGAAATCTATGTTTACTGAAATGTTTCGATTGCTCAACTCATGTTTTGGTGACTTAAGTACTGAGATTGTTAATATTATCGTGTATCGCTTATTCATTCGTCACGTTTCCAATAGTACCTTTATATTAAAACGTCCAAATTCGCTAAAAATACCTTTTCCGTTTTACGATTTTTGAATGTCATAACTTCGTTACACGCAGATGTTTACTCGTGTATTTGACGTTACGATGAACTATTCGTTTAAAATTGTCCTAGGATAAAAAAAGCCCGTCTTCCGCGTTTTCTAAAAATAATAACGAACGACTATTTTCAACATGGTATTCCAACTTAAGCGTCTATGCTAACGCGATATATTTTACTAAATAATAACGAAAATTGCCTTTTTTGCGCAATGATACAGGTTTTAAAAACTAAGGGCTGATAATTTAATTATGGCGATTAATTGCGCGGCAAACAACGTAATATATAAACAAATTGACTTAACTAAACTTCTGGTCAGGCCATACACAAATACAACTAACGCATAAGTTACGTGTATATCTTAGTTGTACGATTGTTTGGAATAATTAATTGAAGAAGAGCGAATGCGTACAACGATTATAACACGAACCGGCAGGGGCAATACGCTTTTTATTATTATCTAAATAATTTATTTATACGATATAGGAATGTATAAAAAAAAAGATAAACGTTATATCCAATTATTTTTTACAATTAAAATATTAATGATATTCAGATACTTACTTATTTTTAATTTCCGTATGAAATTCTAGGGGAGACAACCTTTTTAATTTCAAACGCTTCTAACATTCTATTACTCATGAATTATCACTACGGAAATTCATAGGTACTTAAACCGTGATTACGCAAAAAACAAATATTTTTAGAACGACATTTTGATATGCTTGGGACTTGTCCTAATTCGAGGATTGCAGCACTCTTTACAACACGAATTACTATAAAATTCCTAAAGAAATTGAGCTAGAGGCCTCTTTTAAATTATTGCACACTTCACTATAAGTTCCTGGCTTTATGCCTATGTTCGTAATATAACGTAAGTAAGTATTTACATAACGTGAAGTGCACATGTACAAAAATAAAATATAATTATTGAATACACGAAACAGATAGTACCCATAATTATCGATTATAATTGATGTTAACAACATTTGTTACCTACTACATATTTAAAAAGTTCCTCCGAAATTGTTACAAATATCATTTATTTATATAATCCTTTGTAGTTTATAAATCTAAAATATGTATATATATTTATATTAGAATTGATCAATATTTTTGGATTTTAATTAAAAATAAAACACACACTTCTTTACCCTCCAAAACGTCAGAACTCAATGATATGTTAATATCTATAACCATTTCTGTATTTGTATACATAATGGAACAGTATACTTACGTTTTACCTATGTAATAATAAAAGAAGTTTTTTTAATACTAACTTAACGTACATCAGCAAAAATATACACACACACACATTATATATATATCGGTATAATTTTATGCTTCCCACAACAGCAGCTGATGTCAAAAATAAAGTATCTTACTTGAAGAGCATCTATCACTTGTGCCCACAGATTTTCCTTAATTTCTACACAGTTTTTCTGTTACCTTGTTAATTAACAATAACATGCAATTACAGTGAATGGAATCTAAACATTACCAATTAATGACGTTTTAAAAACGCCATAAACCATTAATAAAATAATTGTTGCTCGATAAAAATGGGAATAATTATGTAATTTATAACAATTGACCAATTATAATTTGACTATAATACAATTAAAGTGTATAAATAATATAATAAACGTGCCAAGTCAATAATTGTGGTAGGTTATAGACTAAAGTGGGATAAGGTGTTTAATATTAAACTTTGTTCCTTGCCAAAAAACGAATTTAACACATCCTTGTAACTGATCATATCCTATCATCATTGAAACCCCTTAAGAACAGTAATCCAAGGTTAAATTAAAACCTTGCATTATTCAAAACTTAGGAAACTATGAACTAAATAAAATAATTCGTAAAGATTTTAGTTAATAATTGTAAAAAAAATTATTTTCTAGAAAAATGTGCCATTATAGAAATTTAAATAAAAAACTATTTGTTTCACAAATTGGAACACTTTTATTTACATCATTCACGCTCTAAACATAAATTTAAATACAAAGGTAACACCAAATTCTTGTTTAACTGGTAATTAGATTGACAAATATATTGACCCATATTAATACATATCACTTGCCAACAACTCATGTGATATGACTGTAGATTAGGTTAGGAAATATTCAATTTATAAAAACTATTTATTTAACAAAATTTCAATGTAACAAAATAAATATCACCAAGACAGATTATTACCAATAACACTGGACATTAAATTCTTTTTCATAAAATATCGATTAACGTACTACAAAAAAAATAGCAGACTAGATTTTATTAAGCTAAAATACAATTGCTTATTTTGTCTATACTTTAATTGGTTTAGATATTAGATTTTCAATTTTAATATGTACCGTTAATCATTCTGTCTTTTTTAGTACATCATTTTCTGGTCGATTTAAAGCCAGCAAAACCTGGCAATGAAGTATGCAGCTAAGCGAATCATTATCAATTTTTGAAGAGATCTTTATCCAGTTTTCCATATATGAAACAAGTGTCTCCCTTGATGATGAAAAAGGGTTTAACCCTCTAAATAAGCATGCCTGAAAACACATATTTACTATCAATACAAATAATAAAATACAATTATTAAAAGTAAATAAAAATAAACAAGTAGTAATTCAATTAAAGAAAAAACATAGTTATCAACTGATAAAAATTACAGAAACAAGAATGAATATTAAACACATTGGTTATTTAATAATTTATTCTTATTTCAAACATGTTATAGTAAAATTAGAGGTATATACCTATGTGACGACTTAGAATATTACAGATAATAATTATAACTTATATTGTTATAAATATTTAATAATTTATATTAAATATAAATAATTATAATAAATACTAATATATTATATAATTTATATAATATATTTTTAATATTTTATAATTTCTATCATTTAAAATTCCAAAATATGTTTTTTGTTTTAATATATTATAAATATATGTATAATTATTATTTATCAAAAAAATTATGTTCCCCCATTAAAAAACACAAAAATATAAAATTTACATATTACGTTAATAATAAATGTAATTATAGTTTAAAAATTACAAACCCATTGTAATTGTCTATTATTTAATTTATCTGGCCCGCCTTCAGATTCTATTGCTTTATCCATTAATTGTATATATCGTGCTAATTTCTTTAGCCTTACTCTTCTTCTCCATCCACGATGAATATTATACATTTTCAATAACACTGTCTAAAATATAAGTAATATTATAAGATAGTTTATCAAGGAAAATATTTAATTTGGAAAAACACTCACAATATGCTGACGAGGCAGTGTACTAAAATGGTATGGAAACATTGAAAAAACAGGTATAGCCTGTATAATATCATCCACTGGAGATATACCTCCTGCTCCAAGACATTCAATCACACGAAACCATTTTAAAAGCATATCATCGGAACATTCTTCAGCCATTAAACTCAAATGTCTTAAATAAATAAATTTACATACAAATTTACAAACTTGCAAAAATATTAAACTATTTATAAATACAAAAAACAAAATTATAAATTCTGTCATATTAAATGTTTTCTAAAGATGTAAAGTTTGTGTCTTTTCTTTAACAAAAGTTTTAAAAATAAACTTACTCAAAAACTCTAATATTATGTTCAAAATGTTTTTCTTTTTCTTTCATCCAATACTCTTTAAGTTGATCATCTGTCCAAAAATGTTCAGATAACAAATATTTAGGAAACAAAAATCTAAAATTGAATAAAATTAAATAAAGCATAATATTTTACGTTTTTAGGAATGTAAAATGTAAAACAAAATATAAAAAGAATTAAACCTGAAAATATACATCATAAAACTATAAATAAATACGTACAATACTTCAATTACCATTAATAATATAAATATTTTTTTACTTACGCTAAAGGAAACAAAAAGAAATTAGTGAATGGTATAGGCCAAAAAATTAAAATTGGTGTCAAGCGAATTAATTGTAATGGCAGTCTATACTTCATCTCTAACTCGGCATAAGTTAATGATGATAAATCAGAACTGTAATATTTTTTATAAGCGGACATTAACAACAGAACATCTTTATACAAATACTGAAATTAAAAACAAAAGATTGTTAAATAATAGTTGTGCAATTTATATTGTGATTTATACTTACTTTACATCCAAAAATACTCAGTCTTGCATATTTTGCGGTTGATGGCGACCAATTTTGAATTCTTTTAACTAGCCGCATTGTGACAGTACTATCATTCATGATCTTATGTTCATTCATATTATATTTATCATCTAACCGATTTTCAATCTTTATAGTGTTATGTAAATTATCATTCTTTTTTTCAGTAGATTGCGAACTTTGATTAGAATTATCAATACCATTAGTACTTATGTAAGGTGGAGGAACACCCAAAGGTTTTGAATCTATTTTTGGTGGTTCTTTACTTGGTAATTTCAAAACCACTGTATTCCTAAGAATAAAAATAATTCGTTTAATTTATACATATTAGCGTTTAAATTTTAAATATCTGCCTGTGTTTAATTTTTTAGTTACTTTAATTACATTATAAATACACTTTCCATCATTTTCAATTATTTTAAAAATAAAATTATACCTTGATATATATGTATATGTGGTATAAAATATCACATAAGTATAAATTAGCATAGTCAGAAATCTCGCTATATCTAAATTATTTAAATTACAAGCTTTAGTCCTCAACAATTATATGCATACACTTCATATACATACCAGTAAATGTTATCGCCATAAAAAATCTAAGAATTAATATTTTTCTTTAACATGACATATATATATATATATATATACTAAAACTTTTAATTTACTTGAATTTATTTTTAATATACTTTGCTTTAATAAGGTTTGTTTTTTATATATCATTCTTTGTTCTTTTTACCATTTATGTAATTTCTCAATAATTCATATACATTAAAAATTAGATTATCAACTATAGGTACAAAATTTACATGATAAAAACTGATCTATAACTATAATTTAGGTTAGTTTAGTTTTGAAAGAAAATTTGTTATTTTTTATAATGAAAAAGATCAAAAATTTTTAAACAAAGTAAATTGTCTTTATATTATATTTAATTAATCATGTATCAACTTCAAGTATAGTACATACCTTATAGTATAAAGATATAAATAAAATGCTATTTTATATTATCTATAAGAATGATAAATTTTAATGAAATCAATTATAATACTATCATATATAACACTTTAAAATATTTTGTAAGAATTGAGACATTTTGTATGAAGACATAAAAATACGAAGATAAAAAATGTATTGGAAAACAACCAAAGTTACACAATAAACTAAAATAATATTTATAGCAACTTGGGTAAAATTAATAAATTTAAATTTAAAATAAAATACTTTCTCAGACTTTTAATTAAAATAATAGTAAAAACGTTTCTCTAATTATTACATGATAAGATATTCCACTTTAAAAGGCCTAATCAAAATGAATTAAGATATTCAACAATGATCAACGTTGATTCTATTTTCAAATCAAAACGCTTTAGACGCCATTACATGGTGTAAAATATTTCTCAAGAAAATGCTAGATGTTTAGAACTTGAAACAAAAAACTCCTCGAACGCCGACCACTGTTCACGAATACGACGTCGACTATATTATGTTAACTCAAAGAATAATTGGTACGAACACGTCCATACAGACTAGACCGAACCAATTACCTGCTTAGCAATTACGTGGACGACTCAGAACTATTAAGTCGTTACAATTATTCGAACATACCTGAAAAATCGACAGTTTTTATACGCGCCGTTTTCATAATTAAACAATCTGCAATTGCTGGCCACCAAACACCGAGACGGGCCGCTAATGAATTTCATCCCCGAGCGCGCCGCAAATTACAAACTCGCGTTATTAGGCCCGAGACTCAACTAGACAACAACCCGACGATTACACGGGGTTACTATTCCGATTTATATTTGAAATTATTGCGTTATTATTTCTAAATCGGTTTTTGGCGAAAACAATATAGTACAATGAAAGTTGATAACACCACAGCTGATAATACGGTTTGCATACGATGATAAATGAACCTACGGTCACGCACTACCCAATAACATTCCCCGTACACCAGTAAACCGACTGGTATATAATCTAAGTTGATGGTGCGCCCGTGTCAATCTTATCAAGTCTGACGTGCCAAAACGCGGTCCGAATGGTGTCATGACTAATTTGCGGTTAACCCGAACCACGGTAGTTAATTCGTTCCATTTATACGGTTAAAAATATTCGCTTAACCGGACGCATATGGGTCGGCGGAATTGCTAGTCTTTACTAGGTTTAATATGGACTTAAAGTGTACTTTAGGGTATTCGATGTATTTTTCTCTCGGCGCCATCCACGAAGGCTAGAGCTACGAAAACGACGAATAATGATCGATTACCGACAACGGTGATGGAACTATCGATTTTCGGTCCATGGTAGATTGACGCGTTATCAATATTTATGGTGAAAATCACGTGGCCTTCGTAAATACACACTGATAACAAATTGCTCCGTATCACACATGATCATTATAGTTGCGAACGTTGCCGTCACGATATCACGCCATTCCTTATCAGTAAACAATCAATTTTTCTCATTCGCTATTCGTTAACGATCTAGACGGTTTTCCATAAAACCGCGTTTTTAGTTTACCGAGCAATACAGATCGTTGCGCGCTTGAAGCCGTTTCAGATTTATTCGTGTTGGTTGTCAAATTTCGTTCGTTAGAAATATTGGTACGTATATAACTATTCACACTCGCATTTTTTAGTTTGTGAATCGTATATTCTCCCGAGAAAATCGTCCTTGCTTCTGTCTTTTCACATGATAAAAGAATTTCCAGTTAAAAACCAATCGTATCTTCGTCTTTTTTCCTTACGCGCCTATCTTTTAATTATAAAATATTAAAGATCAGCCGTTGCTTAATAACGTTTAATTTAACAAATTTGAATATTTAAACGTATATTATAAACGATAAAAATTAATTATTTCACTAGTTTACGTAACCAACGTTAAAAATAAAAGGAAATTAATCAATCTCGGATAATTTTCATCTCGTGAAATTAATAATTACTCAAATAATATTCTCGTATAAATTATTTATGTTCAATTGCAATAGCTATATGATTATTATTATATGTACCCAGATAGTTTAAAATGTTGGTTAACATTGGTCCTTTAAAAATAAAATGTAAACTATTGTTAATTTTTACATATAATAGTATACAATGTTTTTTCAATACTGATCTATTTTATAGTGAAAATATTTTTTAACATGTTTCTAAATTATCGATTTGTATAAAAGTTTTTAATTCTAATATATAATAATAATTCTCATAATAAAATAGGCGATTTTAAATCGTTAACGTACATACATTTTATGGACTTATAAAGGCAGAGAGAAGAAAGACTGCTTAGATTTAAGTAAATAAAGTTTTAATATTATAATTAGTTGTAAACAATAAGTGAGCAAAATCATGTAAACATAAGATATTTATAAAATAAAATTTGGTTAATCACAAATTTCAATTTTTTTTTTCATTTCATACTTTTAAATTAAGAGGATGTCTTGCGCAAATAATATAAAGTAAAAAAGTGATTTCATTGTTCTAATACTGCGCTTATTACATTTTATTTAGAAACACGGTGTTAGAAAAAATACCCAAACAATGAAAAAACTAGTAAAATTATCAACATCCAATTTCAATAAAATTATTATAACTAAATATAATAGTGCAAACCACTTAATATTTTTATCGCTAATCTATTTAAATGTTATGTATAGACGCATCCAATTTGTTAAAATAATAATTTTAGATTAAATTTAACATTTTGAAAATTTTAAAAATAGTTTATTTTTAATAATCTTAAATTTGTAGAATGGAGTAACTTGAGCAACCATATATGAAATATCCTAAATGCAATTTTGTTTCTCAATCAATTATTTTATAACTTATAACATATATAACTTAGATATTAAATTAACCTCATCCACTATAAACACAGTGATATGTGCATAAATCAGAAAATACTCGCATTTTGCAAAATAATTTGTGTGCGACATGCTATATTATTTATTTATATTGTTTTTTAAATGAATAACCAAGACTATTATACTGTTGAATCTCATTTTAATTAATTATGAATATTTATATTTTTGAAAATTACATAACTTCAAAATTAAGTATATTCACGTTTTGTTTTTTTGATTTTCTATGTGCTATAAAATACATACATTTATCTTTTTAATTTTAAAAAAAAACTATGTTGAATCAGTTTTTAAACATCATTACAATTTATTATAAAACTCATTTTGTTTTAATATAGTTTATCAACCTTTAAGATCATTTCGTTTACAAATTTGTAAGCAAATGGATGTACATAGTAATTATTATTATTATCATCATCCTCGCCTTAATCCCATCTATTTGGGGTCGGCCACCTTAGTCTTAAACCTTCATTTGCCCCGATCTCCCACATCCTCGACGCACACACCAGCAATCCTCACATCCTCCTCAATTGTGTTTAACCACTTCTTCTTTGGTCTTCCTCTTCCTTCCACACTCAATTTCATAACTGTTCTTACTGCTTCTGAATCTTCTCTCCTCATAATATGCCCAAACCATCTAAGTCTATTCTCCCTCATTTTATCCATAATTGCCGCTACTCCTATGCTTCCTCTTATATATTCATTTCTTATCCTATCTTCTCTTGTCACCCCACTCATCCATCTAAGCATTCTCATCTCGGCTACGCTCATTCTCTGCTCTATTTTCTTATTCACCGCCCAATACTCTGAACCATACAACATTGCTGGTCTCACTACACTCTTATAGAACTTGCGTTTCAGTCTCATTGGAATTCTCCGATTATTATTATTATTATTATTATTATTATTATAATTGCATAATTATCAGAATATTTGAAGAGTAACTCCTTTTTTAACTATAATCGCCATTATTATGATTATTTTTTATTATATTTTCGTTATATATTATTCTTTTTAAAAAAAATTGTGTATTTAAATATTCATAGTTGAATAATAAAATATTTGTTGATATAATAATAAAAATCAATAAAAAGACGTATAAATATGTGATAAATAATGTTGCACGTAGTGGCGTATTTTCAGTAGAGAGGGGATCTTGGGTCTCAATCAACTCCCTTCCCAAATCAAAAGAAAGTTTACTGTATATACAGCGGAATATAAATATAATATGTATATTTTCAAAATTTCAACACGAAAAATATGAAGAAATAGGTGTTTATAAATGCTCCGACTGCTATGTTGGTATATACAATATTTATATTATTTTTATATATATATTTAGTTATAATAGAGATAACTATAATGAAGGTTTTTGCATATCTTTGTTACAATCTATTGATAATCAAGTTTATCAATAACTAAATACATTATAACAATAGAAAAATATAATCACAAATGTAATGCATAATATATTAAACAGTATAATTCCAAATCAGTATTTTATTTTCTATGTTTGTCTTTTTAACAATACTAATTATATAAACATTCTCTTCATACTTTTATATATTCATTAAAATAGAATATAAAACACAATAATGCATACACATAAAATAAACATGATAATTATCAAAAGACTCATGAAACAAGAAACTAAACTTTATTAACGTTGAAATTAAACAAAAGCTTGCATAAATGCATTTGTGCTATATTGGCCACGCTATTATAGAACTAAATTAGTAATTAGAGAATACCAAGAAATGCTAATAAACTGTACAGACATATTAACAACCGAGTGCGATTTTATCTAAAAAATAATATAAATATCGTCCAAAGGTTAAGTAGATATTATTAAAAGTTGTATTATAAACAGGACAATGTAACAAGGACAAATTATATATATATATATATAT
>JAIPRN010004041.1:0-17382 GCA_025469175.1 Geopemphigus sp. TES_GeoC_2020 | reverse complement strand
AAAATATTATATTTTTTTAAAAGAGAACAAGTACATATAAAACAATAAGAAATATATATACACTGATTTAAAATAAGCATTTAAAATTGATTTAAAATAGCCTAACCTCATTTTCTGCTCTATTTTCTTGTTCACCACCCAATACTCTGAACCATACAGCATAGCTGGTCTCACCACACTCTTATAGAACTTACCTTTCGGTCTCATTGGAATTCTCTTATCGCACAAAACACTAGATGCTTCTCTCCATTTGATCCACCCACACCTAATCCTGTTTCACATCTTCATCATACCCCCCCCCATTCTTTGTACAAAGGACCTTAAATATTTAAAACATTTGACCTCCTTTATCTCGTTCCCATCTATTGTTATTCCACTTCTCGTTTTATCTACTTGTTTCTTTTCCTCAGACTTATACTATATACTCTGTCTTATTTCTATTAATCCTTAATTCCTTCTCTTCCAGAACTAATCTCCACTTGTCAAGTCTGATTAACTTTCTCCCTACTTTCTCTTACAAATCAAAATATCAAAATAAAATTAAAATACAACAAAATTAATTAGATCTAATAAAAAAACGAGACTCAACATAAACGAAAGTTAAATGAAGTATATATAAAGCGAATAGAAATAAATATAAATAAAAAACACTTTTAAATAGGCAACTTAATTATTAATACAACAGTTACTATCTGACATAGGTTGGTAACAATATATTACCCGATTACAATAAGCTAATTCCATGGCTTCATTGGACAACTTGCACAGAGCATCAATTAGATGATGAAGAGCTACATCATCTAAATACTGGCTAGATTCGAAGAGTCGACTTAACATTGTTGATAATACAGGTAAATCAGTAGCAATAACAGCCGTAGTTATAACTGGCACATTTGACGATGAAGTTGTTAGACTAGTAGATGAAGTTGAACTAACATTTTCAACAGCTGTTGCAGAAGTGGTTATATTAGAATGTCTAATATTTCCTCCTGTTGTCATAGAACTATCATTTCCAGCTTTAAGACAGCCTCCTGTTGAGGGCTTCAATCCAAGTATCCAAACAAGATGCTAAAAAGAGGAAGTGTTAAATTTTACACATGTAAACTGATTAACTATTATACATTAAACAAATAATGTAAATAAACAAAAATTACCTGCAATGTAGTTAACACTAAATGCCACGATACTCCTAAAATAGAACCATGGCAATGAGCTAATACTAACAATGCTCGCATGCACTGTAAGTTCTTTGCTGTTAACATAACTGGTCCATGATTTGGGAAACTTGTGGTACCTATACACATAAAATAATTTGTTTCTTAAGTAATCTACACAGTTTTAGAACTCTATACTAAATACTACATTAGATAAAATACAAATAAAACTGAATTGTTCATATTAATATTCACAAGATGTTCTGATTTTTAGAATATTTCTGATATTCAGAAGACGCGTTTAAATTAAAAATTACTGGTGAAGTCTTACCTGACAATGTCTGCTGCATCACTAGGGATGGTGTTGCTAAAAGAGTGCCTACAGCCACAACTTGTTTATAATCTGCAGTCTCAGATCCATACGCATCACCAGAAGTGTTATACTGGTGATGAAAACCTTGATCCTCATACATAGTTACTGAAGAATTATATGGAATTGATGAAGCTGATTTTTGAGCAGAAAAAAAAGTGTTGCTCGCACCACTAAATATTGTCAAATTATAATTTGGTGGTAAACAAGCACGACATACAGCAGTAATAAAAGCATCACGTGGTTCTTGCATATCCAACTGACCACATAATCCAATATAAGTTTGCATTGCTTTTAGCATATTTTCCGTGATCCCTTCATCGGTACTATAACACAAATTACAAATTATTATCAATATACAATATTAAAAACACACATATCATATAATTTTAAACAACTGATCAATAAATAACTTTATTTTTAGTATTACACTTAATTTCATGCGTATAATACAAATACTATAAGGTCTCTTAAGAATACGTATGTCTTGGAAATTTATTTAAAAATACATGAGTACATCTTTATGTAAAACCTACCTAAACTCTACTAGAGTATTATATTAAAAGAAAAAATAACATACCAGGACTCGATCAAAGGACAGAATGCAGTTAGCAACCCATGCCAACTACTACTGATTATTTGTTCATGTAATTTCTTAGCTCCTATTGTGAGCTGCTGTTCACTATCTTGATCATCATTATTATCTTCAGTTGTTGGTGGTGCTACCTGTCGATTCATAGGGTGACTATGGGTTTCGTTATTGTTACTATTGCTTGACACTGCCATATTGGAAAGCTGGGGCAACAACGTAGTAGGTTGATATATATCTGGACTTATTTCAATATGTATGGCACGAACAGCATCGATCAAACATGCATAAGCTACAGATATACCATATCCTTCAGGTACCTGGGGAGGCTCATCGTGTTTATCATTCATTTCCAAGCTTTTTGTGCAAACAAACAATATTTTAACCAATTAAATACAATGTTGTTATAACAATACTTGTTTAAAGAATATATATATATATATGTCAATAGTATAGTATGTAATCTAGCTTATGTAAATTGTCAAACATGTCTTTTTGACCAAAATATTTCACGTGATTGTTATTTTATCAAGTCAAAAGTATTGAGAATAAGCAGTAATAAATTAGAGAAATAATTTTTTTATAATATTCGATCAAAAGGATTGTTTTCAAATTTTGTAGAATTCTTTTTGAATAATAAGAAAGTAGTAATATTTTCTAGATTCTATATAATTTTGAAATTATTGAAGAAATTTTGGTGTTCATATTTTTCAGTATTAGAATTAATAATGAACGTATTCTACATCAAAATGACAAAATGTATATTTATAATATGAAACAAAATGAAATTTTAAATCTATTACAAAATTATGGAACTTATATTACTCACTAAATTGATCTCGCTTGTCCTGTTGGTAAATGAATAACAATGGGTAACCAAATTCCACTTCGACTCAAGAAACCCGATTGGGGGGATATATTTGAACCAACAGGCATATTATTCGACATAATTGGCAATTGTCCTTGAAGGGCTACATTTGCTGATGCAGCTGAATACATGTATTTAATGTTAACATAGTACAAATAATTAAACCATAATAAAACTTACCCATTATTGGTACATTATTTACAGTTCCAACTCCAGTTACTGAGTTGAACAATGATTGTATGTAACCAGCCAGTGAAACAATAATATCACGGAATATTTTTGTGCTATGTATTTTGAGGTCATAACACTCACAGAATGAGGCTAATAAACCTGGTTCAACTACTAATCGATGAATCACTTCTAAAGCAACAGATCGTTGCCACAATGATTTGTCGGGATCCAAAAATTTGACAATTAATGACAAGAATATCTCACATTCTGTAATCTAAATGGAAATATAATAAAATAAGAATAAGACAAAATATTTATATTAAATGCTAAGTAGCTAAAAGCTACACATTTGCATTACTCATTAATAAACAAAACATTGTTTTATATTAAACTTTTGAATATTACGAACGTACCAGTAATTTATGATATTTTCGGACCAGTATAGAAACAAGACGCAATAGTCGTACTGTGATTGCATAATGTGGTCGATCATCATTGCGGTGATTAGAAATAGGATTAACAACACTGCTTGTTACACCTATCATCATAACCGAAGAATTATTGCCTGAGCTAGATGAAACATTGATCCCAGCATTAGAAATATTTCTTCTGACATTACCAACACCGTGTTTAACATTTGGGGAAAAAAGCTTAATAACCAAGGCACATACACGCTCTTTTAACAAAAACCCAAATTCTGGATGCTAAAAAGAAACAAATATTCCATTAAACATTTTAAATTCAATTGAATAAGCAATTATAATATAACTCGATATCATAAATTATTTCAAACACGTAGATTACAACACATAGTTCACAAAATTATATCTAATTCATTCTAATCTAAACACAATTTATGTCTGTCTCATTTCTATCATAAAATTTCCTTTTATTTAATTAGAATCCTTTTATCACAAAAAATATCTAACCCTTCCCTTCATTTCATCCGACTATCACTAAATACTTAAATAAAATATCTCGCTTTTACCTAATTGTTTAATCCCTCCTTATACCAAAATTAAATTTTGTATATTCTGTTTTACTCTTTTCTTATAACTTCAAATTCTTAATGTATATGATAAATAATAACTTGGAAATAATGTTTAAATAATTACTTTGTAGAATACTGGTTGAAAATCAGTCAGCACAGATTCTAAAAGTTCTAAACCAAATGTTCGAGTCATTTCGGTCATTCCTATTAACCAATATGGACGATCAGTATTAACTAATCTTACAAGATCCTGTGGGAACGAAAAAGAATATAAATAATTAATACTACACGTTATTTTATAGACAAAATTATGAGAAAAGTTTAGCCAATGTATTAAATACATATTCTGGTCAATATCTAAAACACACAATAAGTATATAATTTACTATAAATAGTGTATACTAATATTGACTATACTTTTCCCTTAGACACCTTAATGCTTCAATAAATAAAGTATTACGCAAACAGTACCTGAAACATAAGATATGCATCTGCTGCACATGGTCTTAAAGAAGCGACCACTGAATTAATGTCGCTGTTACTAGCATAGTTATGTTGATTATTAATGGGTGGGGTTTTAATAATTTGGTGTTGTTGATGAACATGAACTGGTGTAGATGTATCCACTACATTGGATTGTTGACTTAAATCATGTTTATTGTCGCCATTGTTAATTCCACTGTGATCTTTAAGTTGTTCAAATTGCTCGTCTTCGTGTAAAGCCCGTTCAAACACCAAAGAAACAAGTTGACGTACAGTAGCGCCAGCTGTATTGATAACAGCCTGTGAATCCTTGGTAAAATGTAGTCGAAAACACAATACCAGGTTCTATAATTTGTAAAAATTTTAATTAAAAACCATCAAAACCGCATTATACTTATAACACAATGAATACCCTAGCCAAAGTTTCGCCACGGACCACACAGTCAGTGGTTAACAATAATGTGACTGTTTGTAACACTTTCACGTGTTCCGTTCCAGACTCCATCAATAACCACAGAGTATCAGTTATGTAACGTGCGCCTTTTTGATCAATGGCTTTATGCGTGATAAGTTTCTGAATAGTTCCCAGACACATCTATAGAACAAAAGTATATGGCATATTAAATAATCATCAGTGTGTGAGCAATATACAAATTTCAAAAGAACCGCCAACTGGTCACTACATACAAACCTTGACGATTTTCTGTTCTTTCGTTTCACAGCCATTCACAATGGGATACAATATCTGATTGACGACGTAGAATATCTGATTATGATAACTATGAGGCTTTTGTTGCAAATGATCAGCAGCAACAGCCGCAGAGTTACGCAGTTTAACAATGGCCTCTTCGGACGCCTGTCATATAGAAACATAATACGAACAATGAATATATAACAAGTTCGGGCACGCGAACCACCATTGAGACGACGGTTTGCACAAATATCGTAACGGGGCAATCGTCGTCGTGCCTGTTTTCCCACACGTACCTCCTTAATCAGCGGATATTTCTTCTTTGTCTCCATGGACAGACACTTAAAGTCGTTCTGCAACGATTCCAACAGTCGTATGGCATTCTGGTTGTCAGTGATGGATGACGACGATGATGACGACAACGTTGCACTGCCAGCCGGTCGCCGAAGAGCCATGACGATCTCTGGCGACGGCGGCAGCGGCGGCACGTGTACGCTCGAAGCCGTTGTTGGTCCGTCCGAGACGGCGCTCTAGTCCACCACCGCTGCCCACTTGACGGTGGTCCGAAGCGGATAAGTAGGCGAAAAACGAAAACAGATCGCCGCGGGCGTACGTCGATCTAGAAGAACATGAAACACGACGAATGGACGGCGGTAGAAAAGCGTGGCCCCGTATGAAACGGCAGCCAACCGGTCCGGTGACGACCGCCGATGGCTTCGACGAAATAAAAAATGTCGACAAGAATGATAAAAACGGGAAAAAAAAGAAATTAAAAACGCTATACGTCGCCGACCGTATCGACGTAATTGTAGCGTAGGTTGATTGTCGTAAATTGCGCTAGTAAGTGGCACACCGTTCGTCGGTTGTGAAAGAGTTATACGATGATACGACGACAATAGTAGCGATAGCAATAGTAGTAGTAGTAGTAGTAGTAGTAGTAGTGGTAAATGTTACCAACCACGGTTATAGTGATAAAAGTACGGTTGATAAGAACGCGGTGGGATGATAAAAAAAAAACGTGAAAATTGTCGGCGGTAATATTATTTGTAAATTCGTCGTAACGTTCGTAAAATAAAACCTACGTTACGCGCGCTGTACCGGCAATTTATCACCGCGATTTGTACAAATTGTGTTCGCACTCGTCACGGTCGGACGGGAAGGGGCGAGAAGTGCGGCGGCGGCGATTCGTCGTCGTAACTAGACTTTCGCCATTCGACCGAATAATTAATAACAACCCCTATATATATATATACAGTACCTCCAAAAAAGACTAAAAACGACGGTGGTGTCGATACCTACTTACCTAGAATTTTAACAACTGAAATTGTAAATATACCGTAATAATTGTAATTATAATTAACTACTAATTGTCAAAGTGCCTTCGATAGATTTCTTTATTCCGTCATTCTTGTCACAAAATCTTACGTCACTTATACTTATTGCTGAAGTATACAACAGATTGTGGAAATAAATAATTAAAATTTAAAAAAAAAAATATATATATATATACAGTAGTCTCGCTAATCCGGTCAATTCGGACGGATCTTTAAAAAAAATGTAAATATATAAATAAAATACGAAAAACGAATAAACGTCGAAGTAAATCGATTAGGTTCTTTTTATATTTTTACGTACCCTAAGCGTTTCTTAGGTTTATTAAATAATCCGTTTACGTTGTACAAAATCGTTTTTATGATCGAAACGTGATTTTTAATTATTTTATCCGTCTAAAACTAATTTAAAATACATTTTCAAATTGATTCCGTTTGATCCGGACAGAGTCCAGTCCCGTCGAATCCGAATTAACGAGACTCTACTATATCGATATATATCTATATATCGAGTTTAATTGGAATACGAAACTCGCGACGATAATACGTTTCGTTTAAAATATACGCCGGCGTTGAAAAATCTCGGACGAGAACGTAAGATACGGTAACATGAGATTCAGGAACCCCTGCTATTCTACCCGCGAATTATCTGGCGCAGCCGCCTAATCGGCCGAATAATTTTGTCGTCGACGGGTGGTCCATGGACGGTAACCGATCGACGATCCGAAAATCGTTCTCGCCGGTAGTCACATAAATCGCACGGTGCGTTTAATACAATTTCCCCGATAGCGTGATACGCCGGAACGTGCTTCGCAAGCGCGAATAACGATTACGTACCGCCCGTAGAGCCGTTTTTTTGTTACCCTCGAACGACGAAACGTTTTCTATTAACGTACGCCCGTGTACCTACCGCACGCTGGTCGAACCTTAAACGCGCCTACCACTTTTTGTTTAAAACAACGATCCGGGCAATACACCCACTGCCCGGAAAGATCGAGAGTAGTACTTCGGACAATGGGTCGCCACATCGTTTACGATACAAATACGAGAAACACAATAGTTTTCCTTGACGGGACTATCTCCCGCCCAGCCGCACAACAACTACGTCCCTTACGTCAAACGCAAGTCGACGAAAATTTAACGTACTGAAAAATTGGCGCGAGGTGTCAGGAAAATCTCGACCGACACGCCGCGCCGTTTACGTCCGCCGGTTTAAGAAAATAAAAATGTTTAACCTCGAACCGTAATAAGAACGAACGGGACAGTCCCTCGTTGCATGCCACCGTCCATTTACATCCGTCTTCGAACGAATATAAAATAAACTTTTCTTCCTACTAATAAGGAGCGGCCTCAATCATCCATCCATGGCTCCTCTTCCTATCACAGCGTCCGCGAGCTACCCGAATAAGGGCTGGTCTTTCGCTGTCGGTGAACTCCTTCGACATCATCACCGACTTTAGCGTCCGATCGACAACTTGGACGCACCTAACCCTATTTAACGACCGGGCCGTTTATCGCGAACACGATCCTTATTGCGGATCGACCGGCGAGAACCAACGGCCGTGCAAGAGAGAGACCGTTCCGGGCGCCGGTCTCGCGCATAGAGACACCGAACATTTTTCCGTCCGACGGACCGCGCCGATTAATACGCCAGCCGGCGAAAAACCGCGACGTAGTCTCGTCGTCGTTCGGACGGTTTAGGAATTTAAAAACGCCGGACGTGGCGAATTGTAAAAAATGTCCTAAACGTAAAAACGTCTGAGCGAACCGCGAAAGTATCGCCACCGCGGGACGCGTTTTTGCGACCGAAAACGCGTCGGCCTTGCGCGGTCGTCGTTAATCGACGAATTTGCCGCCGAGAGGTACCCGATTTACTACGATGGTATTTTTGGGATTTCTCTTGTTCTTGGTGAAACAAACTCCGGCAATTCGAAAAACGTTTACATCCGTCAGAATTCACGACGAATGCCACCGCGATCGAAAAGTCCGCCGTAAATGCAAAACGTTGTCGGGGGCACGTAGGTAATATTTTATATATAACGTCCGTTCGACGGGACACCGGCATATACGCGAACGGTATACACAAGTCGTATTCCCGTACGGGCGATACCGAATTAAAAAAAAAAACGGGCGACAATCGAAAGACGGCGCGGCGGCACGTTCACCAACGTTTTTCCGCGTAAACGCGAGTCGAAAATTATGTTTCGACGGTCGCGGGCTGTTTTTTTTTTTTTTTGGCTGTTCGTCGTAATTACGCGAAGACGCGCTTGTCGTCCGATACAATTTATTCATCACGGTTGACGTTCGTTGTCCCGAGTTTGCGTGACACGGGCAAATATTTTGCGCGAAATTTCTCTTGAAGAAACATATCGACGACGGTCCAATTATTATTACTATTATTATTACTTACCTGGTCGTTGACACGGTGACCCAATTACCGCGACGGCGAATTTTCCAAGCGGACAACAATAGGACATATTTACCCCATTCGGTAGAACCGAATATATACATTACTGTGATCGACACGCGTATACGTTGGCGTATAAAATAATTTCCTCGATCTAAACACTGCTAGAGTCAGGCCCGCCCTTACCATTGAGGAACGTATCCAGGTTTTATTAAAAAAAATTATTTATTCCGTTGAAAATCGCCTCGAAATAATTAACACCGTAATTCTATTTCTGGCGTGGGAGTTGTTTTATTTCCACACAAGACGGAACTTTGGGATGATTATTAAACAGAATATAAACTACGTTCATTATTTCAACGCTATTTAAAATCTTTCTTTTATTCTACTAAACTTTAACAATAGATTAATATAAACAAATTAACATAAGTCTTTCTATGTAATCAGTCTTTAGATTGCATAATACAATAGAGTACTCAAAACAAAACAATACATTACATTAAATAATTATTCGATCGATACATAATCGTCAAATTGGTTACATATAAATTCGCTATAGCGCAAACTCTAATTTTTTTTTAAAGAATATTCTTTTATAAGTCGAATACAAATTTTCCGAATATAAGTCGTTTGTGACTAATGATATACTTAATACTCGACGTTTTACAATAACCACAATTAAGTCGAAGGAATTCGAATAAAATTTTAAATGCTCGTATATGTACAGCTATAATTCGACTATTTGAACAAAACACTTGGTAACTGTAAGACGTTTAACCGATTTTGTCATCAATTAACGTATTCAAAATTAATATTATCTCTTTTGTTAAATTTCCATTTTTTTCAATAACTTCGTTCTATATCTACAAGCTGCTGGATTTGTAAAATTTATCATAAGACTTGAGAATCCCAATAAGTTTCTAATTGATCGACCCGTGATTGATTTTCAGAATATTCGTATACTAAATAGTAATAAACGATTTCCGAAAATTGATTCGTAGAGATAGCCTTAATTCCTTAATATCTTGTTTCCGTTCAATGGCCTTTGACAATCAAATATGCTGTGCATATTTGTTACGTTTAATGTACTTCGGTAATAACCAAATAGTATGCTATTCAACGTGTAAACGAAGTTATTTTAATAATTTAACGCTACAAAAATATTAATTATTGAGTTTATTGTTGTTGAACTTAAATATTGATATTTCATTTAATGGTACATATAATTAAACACTTTTGAAAAGAATGATATTTTCAAATTAAAATTCTTAAAATAAATTAAATTTTTTTAGAAAAATAACTGTATTGTTCGACGTACACCATCATCTTGTACAGAACATAATGTTTACTTACTTCAAACCAAATGTTTATAATATTTTCAATAATTTATTTTCTCAAAGATTAATTTAATCAACTGTATTTATTGTTCGTAAGTACGATGAATTAAAAGCGAATAAGAAAAAAATGTGTATGGTTTGTTAACATACAAAATATTAAAATGAAGTTGTATAAAAAAAAAAATTACGTAATTATTACTAAAACATGGAACAAATTTCGAATTATCAATTGGGTATATAACATATATGTGTATACATTTGATCGACCAATAAGAAAAAACAATTTGGTTATACTTACTTATTGTCGTGTTGCTTCCTATATTGAAGCAAAATATGTAATCACCATTTTCGATCAATGGGTAATTTAAAATGTTGGCCAAAAATAAACATGTAGTGACCAAAAACCACTACATAATGTAAATTGTAAACCGATCAAATTATAAAAGTTTGTAAATATAAATCGTCAATTATTGTGTTTACTGGTTCGTTAAAACCACTAAAACATTACAAATCAATAAATGTCGGTGAGATAGTATTTTTATGTTTCTGAAACGTTAAATTAAAAAGTAATTGTAGAATATTTAGAATAAAATAAAAAAATAATATTCGTGTGAATAACGTTGAGAAAATGTCCATTCACGTATCGGTTAAATATTAATTTCGTGATTAGTTTTTAAAAAGAATTTTTAAAAAAATTGTCAGCATAACTATCATTAAGTAAACATTTGAGACATTAAGTAGGCCGCAAACAGGTGCTTTTGTCCGAATCACCCGAGTCGAGTGACCACATTTTATAATTTTAAGTTAATGCCGTGAACAATTTGTTAGAGGTTCTATTATTCGAATAAGTTTTCGTTGGTAAATTCCAATCGCTGTATGTTCATAGGCGTGACATAGGTGCACCGCATTCGTCGACGGATTCTATTGCTCCATAATTCGGATACAATTGTAGACATTTGTGCGTAGGCATATGTTTTTCAAAACGCAACGTTGTAATTATAAATCGACGACGTTGTTATACACGAAATAAAAACAATTACGTTACATCAATTAAGTATATAAATTTATATTAATAAATGAGTTTGTGATTAAAATAGTAAATATAATTATTTTATCCCGGCGTACGGGTGATTAATAAATTGAAAATAATAAAATGAATAAATCGTCAGATTTGATAAAAGTTAAATTAATAATCAAAATCAAATCAAAATATCGAGTAAACGATTGTACTAGAAGCACTCTAGTTTTCTAATCGTTACATAATAGTAAGTAGCAAGTATGTAAAATACTGTGCGATGCGCGCGATTGATCGTGTACAACGAGTGACGTAACTGAAGGCAATTTTTGAAATTGAGGAAACGTGATACAGGGAGGAAAAAAATGCGTTTTCGTCATTACGAAAAAAAAAAAACGAAACGAAACGTTCGAACGGGTCAAACCGAAAAGAAAACCGGGAATTCGGAATTTTGATTCGTGACAAAAAAAAAGGGTAAAACGGAGTGTCCAGAAAAATTAGTTTGAAAAAAAAATAGCAAAATTGTCGGAAATTGTAAATTTATTTCGGCGGTCCGGCGCGTAGCGATGATGATGATGGTGGGTGGAGGAGCAAGCGATTACTGAGTTACGTCACCGATCGTACACGCAAATGTGTCCGACGTCTCGTTTACACGTCGCTGTTGTCTCTGATTACGCGAAATTCCGCAGCGGTTGGCACGTAACAATCATCCGGTTGTTCGTGCACGGACATGTTCATTTCGGCCAGAGACCGTTCCACGTGTTCCCAGTCAACAGCCGCTACGGCGGCGGCGGCGGAGGCGAAAACTGGTGGTATTCCAGCTGGCCGACGAGGCGGCGGTGGCAACGGTGGTTGTTGTTGTTGTCGTTGCCGCCGTTGTTGTTGCTGCTGCTGCTGCTGCTGCTGTTGTTGTTGCTGCTGCTGCTGCTGCTGCTGCTGCTGCTGTTGTTGTAGCTGAGCGGCGCGAGAAGACATTCCAGCATATCTTGGGACGTCGTCGCGACCGTACAACCCGCGGTTTGGACGGCCCGAACGATAGGCCGCCGTGGCCGGAGTCGTGACTATCCCTTCGCCGCGTCCGCGGGCCAAAGCCGGCGAACGGGACGGACCACCACCTCCCGATGACATACGACGATCACCGCCGTACTGATGAGAAGCCACCGGTCCGCCACCGCCGCCGTAACGTGGAGCCACCGGTCCGCCATACAAAGGGCTTGGCGACGCCACGGTCGGACGACGATTGTTGTAACGATTGTAATTGTCATAGTTCTCGTTCACCACGTTGTCGTCGTTGACGTTATCGTCGCGACGGCGCTGGTGGTGGCGACGATGGTGGTGGTCACTCGGCGGGCTCGCCGTAGTACGTCCAACACTAGCCATGTTTGTGCGTGCGGCCGTCATCATTTGCCACAAATCCGAGACGGTCAACGACACTTCGGTCTGCAACAGTTGCGAGCTGAAGAACGCTTGCGTGAACTCGCACCAGCCCCGTTCGTACGCGGCCCACAGACGTTCGTCCAACCGCAGTTCGTCCAACGTGGCGTATTTGATGTCACTAGGCGTGTACAGCGTGCGATAGTTTGTCTCGGAGAGGTCGTTAAACGTTAACCAGTTGTTAACGTTCTGGTCTGACATCCTCTAAAACATCGCGTAATTACGTATACAAATACAAATATTCGTAAATTTTAATATACGCGCGCGCGTTTACGAGGTCGGATTGTCGTCGTCCCAACCCTCGGCAAGAACCGACGATACGTTTGGTTTTTCAAACGGCGAACATTATTACCGCCGAATTCGGCCGAACGATTTCCCGAAACGTCGAGCGATTTATCGGGCGCGCGGCACCGGCCGGTCGTCGTTATATTACGGGACGAAAAAACGACGGCAGTTTGTTCCACAAACAATTGGCGCGTTTTCGTTTTCTTTCGATTTTGGCGCCCACACGATTTTTTTGTTCTCGCGCTCGAAATCGTTGCCATGTAAACACGAGTTAATAATACGGTTTATTACAATCAACTTTCTACGACGTTCGGTCGCGGCACGGGGACGTCGACCGCGTGTGCGTACACGGATCCGGAAACGTCGGCCGAAAAGAGACGGTGTGTACCGTAGTCGTAGTAGTAGTTTCGTGATGATTGTCGTTTTCGGGCGGGGGGGAATATATATTCGAACGCGCGCGTCGGTCGAAAATCGAAACGGTCGACCGCCCGAGGTGAACGCGATACGCCATTTCTACTGGTTTTAAAAATCGCGTCGAAAATAATCTACTCAAACGAAACGGAACTCGGGGGACGCGCGCGAAAATGTTCGGTCGATATATATATACGTACGTTACTACGGTGGTAACCGGTGAGAATTGTACGCGATCGGTAGTCGACCCGGTGTCGCGGGAAAATTGTCGGTCGGCTCTTTTTCTACGGACGTTCCCCGTCTGTTTCACTTTGGGACGTTTTCCGTTCGTCGCGCTTTTACCGACATATGTTACGTTGGGCGGAGAGCGTCTGCGCATACACGACGAGGAAATTTCGACCAAACACGGCGGGAAGAAAAACACGCGCGTAAACAATAACGCGACTTATCCATGCACACCCGGTCCGTTTGCCGTCGCGCATACGTTCACGGAGACACACCACCGTCGTCGACGGGCGCGAGCGCCCGATTAATTAAACGCCAAATCGACCGATAAACGCGACGAAATTATTTTCGATTTATAAATATAACGTTTTTACCGAATTACGGGCGCAAACTTGGCCGGTTTAACGGTATACTTTACGATTATAGCGTATAAACAAAACGTATATAATACGGGCGGTGGTAGGTACGCACTAGGAGGAGGGGCCCGTGTTCGGAAATGCGTCGTTTTACGATTACTCTACGGGTTTGTTTACGAATAATATTTCACGGGTTTTACGTCGGGCGGTGGTCGTTCGAATAGCGACAGTCACCTGACTTTTACTAGAATGTCCGTAAAAATACGTCCGATAACTTTCGTTTAAAAAACTGTTCGTAATTTACGGTGGTGGGGAGGGGGTAGTTGCATTTTCGTCTACTTTCCAACGAAAATATTTGACGGCGAAAAAAAGGCCGAATTTTATCGGTAAATAACGCGTACTCTCCCACAGACACGCGCGTAGTTACAGATTTGAAAACGGTTTCGACCCCGAAAGAGCCCATGGCGCGTAAATAAACGAAAAAAATTGTTGCGCGGACTCGAAAATTCAGTAGACGGCCGAACGACGGTATCCGTCGCGGATATTTTTTTTCTCTCTCGTAACAAAAATACTACGGAATCGCGGAAATGACGTAACGGATATCAACAAGCGGTAACGTTCGAAAATAAGTTTGGCGGATATAATTACGTTTATCGCTTGGCGCGTTATTAAAGCCGATACGAATGGTACTACCAACCCCGGTTACCGATAACGAGAAAAACGTACGTTCGCCGAATAAAGGATATTATTAATTTTCGATTTTCCGGGAATATTATCGAAGTTGAGAAGGTTCCTTCGGCGTACGATACGATAATTATCGGTAACCGTAGTTGTTAATAACGACGAAACGACGTTTAGGCGCGGGTTTCTCGATTAACGACCCGACGATCGTAATTTACGCGGCGTCTGTCGGCCCGTGGAGTTCTCGACGTTTTACGCGTAAAAAAAAAACTTTTATTATTAATCCGCGACGGGACGGCGAAGGGGAACTCTATCATTTATAACAATCGGCGTCGCCCATTAGGCCGAGAACGCGTACGGTGCGCGGCGACAACGGGTGGGGGGGTATGGTTCGATAGACGATCGTTTCTGTGCTCGTCGTTGTTTATTAATCGAACGCGGCGGCGACCGACCGTCCTAATCGATTTTATACGATCGTCTGGGAAAAAAATGACACAATACACGTACGCGACGACGAGACGTCGAATGCGTTTCCATATTTACAGCGAATTCCTAGGATTCGGGTAGGTAATTTAATACGACGACACGCCCGACCTTTTTTCTCGAAACTTTGTACTTACAAATTCGACATGCGTATAACTTATACTTAACATACATAAATACTTAACCTATAAATAAATACTGGACAGGTACACACAAGCAATTATCGTTTCCTAAGTATACGAAAAATAAAAGGCGAAATTTTCGAGGAATTAATATCGGTACGTGCGTAAATGCGTTTACGATCGACGCGCCCGATATTAATAACGACGAAATTTTTCCGGACAATGGTTGTCCGCCACCAATAACGTACCGTAAGTCGGTACAACGACATGAACGTCGGGTGATACCAATAGGTACGCGCGTAATTAACGATATTGCTACTTAAAAATTACCAACTCCCACCCCCACCCTACCCGGTGTTAACGCCGAGTCCGACATGACGACCGGCACCCCTTCTCCCACCGTCGAATGCTTTATGTTCGATTCATCATACTCGACGGTCCGTAAGAAAGAAAAAAAAGACACGTACTTAACTGTTCTCGGTGTCTTCGTTCCCACGGAGTGTGTGTGTGTGCGCTTGTGTACGGGCGGCCTTGTCCTGGTCGGCGGCAACAAGTGGCAAACAACCCGGGAGTGTGACGACGACGGCTGCGGCGGCGGTTGTTGGCGAACGCTGAAAAAAAAAACGGTCCGTCGTTAGGGGGGGAGGGCGTTAAAAATACGGAAAAGAAATCGGGCGCGCGCGCTCGGTTGCGCGTGCGTGCGACCAAAAAACGACCCGGGCGCTTACCTACCTATCTATCTACCTGCGTGGAAAACGGCGGACGAATCAGTGCGGAGCGACCAGTGTCGGCGATAGTTGTCGGACGACTGTTCGCCAGGCAGACAGGGTCTCGGATTTTTCGGTGAATTCCGCGCGCGCGTCCGTACCGCCGACGATTGGTCGTCTCCCCGTTCCCCCCCCAAACCGACCACCCCGCCCACGGTCGACCAACGGCGATCCGCCCGATAATGTACGGACGGACGTGTTTTCGTGCGCGTGTGCGCGAGACGCGCCGAACCCGTCCGACCGAACAAATATATAAATATGTATATACAACGACGAGTGCACGGCGGCGGGTTTCGAGGGCGGGGTGGCGCGGCGATCTCGGCGTCCGGCTAAGAAGAGACGCGACGCCGAACAAAAACGACGACGACGATTTACCCGACGAGAATTTATTCCCGTTTACGAATATACGAAAGCATTTCGCGGCCTACAATTTTTCCCGAGCACGCGTTCTCCGTAAATAAACGTCCCCCCTTCCGGCGCGTCACCACGTCACGTATGGCGTTTCCGAAATCGAACGACCACTGTCCGTCACCCGCCTATTCCACGCAGGTACGATATTTTCAAAATCCCCCGCACCCCCTGCTCGGGGCCTGACTTAAAATAGTTCCTCGCGGGTACCGACCGAGTGGTAAGTACAAGACGACGTTTATGGGAATAACGCCGTTATTGGTACGTTCGAAAAAGTATCGTCTCGGCTCTCTCCGCCGTGAATAATAGCGCGATTTCGTCGTACGCGAACGATTTCTGGTCATCGGACCGACCAGCGCCGAACGGATTCTTAATGCGAAGAAATTAACACCCATCGCGCCGTCTAGACGTCTGAGCCCAACGAAAAGGTATGCGGACAATTTTCGAGGAAAACGTGACGAGACGCGCTTCGGTTTATTTGTTGTTCGTCCGTACGATAATGTAATTTTAATTACCGGATGACCGATTAAAAAAAGTACGCCCGTATTTCGTTGTACGTATTATATATATATATGCATTTATTTATACGTAAAAATGCAAAATTACGTCTCGCTTGGAAAACGTTTTTAGAACGTACGTTTTATACGAGACGCGTTCGTAGGTAATATAACGCGCGCGGTCGTTTATTCGGGCGCACGATGGTTGGACGCGAGCGAGATCATTGAAATCCGACAACGGAACCGTGCGCGCCGGGTATTTTTTTTTTTTTGTTTTAAATCGAAAAACATAATAATCCGTACAAA
>JAIPRN010004040.1:0-17386 GCA_025469175.1 Geopemphigus sp. TES_GeoC_2020 | reverse complement strand
TGAATCGTTAAAACAGTTTTGTTTGGAATTTTTTTTTATATTCAACATATATCTCGAAATTAACCAATTAATTGATTATGGCAAACATATTATTACAACCGAATGATAAACTATTGTCGTCCTAACACGATTTACTTAATATCACTACGTTAAATTGTTATGGATGTCTGCTTATTTTTATTGATAAAATTATATTCGAAATATTTTCGTGCAGACTAGAATTATCTACACGTGAAGCGATATTGCAAAATACAAATTTAAAATTAATTTTTATTACGATTTATGGTGTAATATTGAAATATGAAAATTTAATCGAAAAACAGATGAATAGGCACGTGAACAATTCGAATACGATTAACTAATACAATTTTTATTATATTAAATTACGACGAATTAAACATACCATTTCAGAAAATAATCTCTGAAGAGTTTATAAAAAATATATGCTTTATATTTATGTAAAAACTCGATATAAATCATGTTATAGCGTTGATACTCAAAAACATTTAATATGTATCAATGGTAACCGATTGAAGTCTTAAAATTTTTTCGAGACCCTTTATTTCTCACAATAATAAAAAAAATCCCGATAATTCGACAAAAATTAATTTTTACAATAAACGCCTAAGATTCTTACATTATATACACACTAACTGCATTAGTGTAGACTGTAAAGTATATACGAAAAAAATCAGGCGTATAAATGATTATTCCACATAGCACATCGTATAATTAACAAGTATTAACACAATGAAAATGCGTTATACGTTTATAATTTATTATATCAATCTTACAAGGCTAATTTAGTTCTAGAAGTCAAAAATTCATTGTTTGTGTTTTACTATTTCTGGGTATAGTTTACAAAACACGTTTTTCTCTATAAGAATGTAGGAATTACGTTTCGAATACTAATACCTTATTATTTCCTAGACTACCGTTTGTATAATATACGTAATTTTAATTCGAACAGAAAATTGTAGCAAAAATCACGTTTACTTGATAAATGTTATTGGGTAAACAACATAAACTGTAAAACGATTTTACAATTATTCAAATAAAATGCTTAAATCAATTTAATTAATTAAACACTATATTATTTTTCAATTCATACAAACTACAAAGCAAATATATTATTCTGATTTTGAGATCTATAATGATCGATTTCACCAGTATGTGCGTGTATTAATTAACAATAACCAGAATATTTAACGACGTACAATTACATATTTTACGGTAATTTCATACAAATATATTGCGTTGACTACAGCTGCTTATATTTAATATAGCATATTTTAATAAGTGAATACATTTAAGTACTTAATTTAATGACAATTAGTCGGTAACACATTTGTGCATGCAAAACGAATTGTGAAAGTTCCACAGGAAACGTAACTGTTTAAACCACTTGTCGAAAATACACCAAAAAATCGCCGTTTGGTACTAATTGGTATTCATTCGAATATGAAAACTAAACGAAAAACATTCCTGAGAAATTAAGTAATCACAAACGACGAAAAACAAAGTAAAGAAACGTCGGTTTGACAAACCGTAAATAGAAACGGTGAAGAAGAATACTTAATTGAACGATAGGTTATATCGCGTAGTTGTAAAATTGGAAAACCGATGACTAACCTTTTTACGTCTGTGTCGTCTACTAGACGTGGACATGGAATCCCGTCTACTTCTCTTACGGCCGGACGAATACACGGAGGAAGTCGGAGTGAAAGCGGCTCTTTTATCGTCATTCGATCGCACAAACTTGTCGAACAGACCCATCGTGATTATTTCAAATCAATTCGTCGACGATTTAACGACCATATTTCGACCACTATTCGAGTGAAATAAGTGTATATAACACAATACCGCAGCACAAGGAGCGCTCAATCAAACATGGTATACAACGCGGAACTGGCCGATGTGTGGAAATGAACTTTACACGAAGCCCCTTTATGAAAACGATATACAACGCCAGTTGACATGTCATTTTAACCCTCCCTCGGGACATCGCGATGACATAACCGAGAGGCGTATTCGCTATAATAATGTACATATAGCAGATAGCTCGCAATCCAATTAGGTTAATGTTACACGCATATTGTATATACATATGCACGCGTGTATGTATGTGTGCGAAATGTCAAAACGGTTTTGCGATAACGTTATTTACGTACTATATATTTACGAGTAAAAAGCGCTTACCATTTCCTCTACAGGCTCTTCGAACATTTCTGACCCTTCCTCGTGTTCACCATTGGGAAGTGGCTGACATTCCGCGAATGGAGGGGGTGGGGTCGACGATCGGCTTGAACTTTTACTCCTATATATTTAATGGACAGGTAAAATGTAATTAATATTATTATCTTTTTATTAGAAAATTACTTTTAAAGTATATAATTTAACAATTAGGATAATAAATTTAATTAAATAACAGTATTTAGAAAATATAGCCAAAATGATATTAATATTAAAATAAAAAATATGGGAACGAGTCCTAGAGTACTGTGGATTATTTTCATATACAACGATATTTGTTCATTTATAAACTAGGAGCATCGATTACGCGGCATCGTTTTTCAAGTAGAATAATTTGTCGGTGGTTTTTAAATTAAAATAATCATACTAAAACTCTAAAATTTTTCTCTAAATAACTAATTTGAACCAATATACATAATATCTTTCTACCTTTTTTTAATTATAATATAGTACCGAGTAGGTTTTTTAACACATTTGACAAAATAACCGTTACATGGTATACACTAATAATGTATACATCTAATTAAACATCAATTACACGCGTAATTGGTTAATAAAATAAATATATAAATAGACTATTTGTTAGTTTTTTTCTTCTATATAATTTGAGACCATTCTTCAACCGATATTGAGAAGAATGCTAGACGTTGATTTGTTTTCTCTGTCTATTATGGCGGTATATGTACTCAACATATATAATAATTAACATAATAATATAATGTAGCAAATTAAATATTCGTAGGCTCTCTCTCTCATATATATATTTTTTTTTAACGAGTTATAATTAATCTACTTGATACAAAATTTAAAAATCGATCATCGACCTTTTTTCGATATTTTATTTTAAAGAACATTATAATAAACGATTAAAATGCCTAAATATTTTAACGTGTAATTTTCAAATAAAAAAAACCGAATACAAATTATTAGAAACATACAATGTTCTCTTATTTAAATTGTATAATTGATCTATTATGAACATTAATATGAAGATAAAGATTATAGCAGCAGTTTTATAGTTCTACGAACAATTTTTAACGTTGCGCAGAATACACACACACACACACACACACACACACACACATATATATATATACACACACACACACGCATACACATACATACACGCTATACAAAGGAAACAATTCAGTGAGTTTTTTTTAATATAATTTGAAGGATCGACATATTATTATATTATAAAAAGTAAATACAAATTAAAAATAACAACAAATATTAAAGCAACATAAAAGTAAAATAATAGAAACGAGAATTATAATTATACTGACGTATTAGATAATTTATTTTACTTTGCGCATAATACGCCTTCAACATCACGTTAGATAATTTATATTATTGGTATTTTTAACTGCACAATATTTTTTGAATCTAAACATATAAGTACATATCTATAAACCTGACATTAAGCCATAACAAAAAAAAAACGAATTTATTATTAGCATATATCACATAATAATGTTGACATCTGTTACTGATTACAAAGTACATTAAATTTATTAGTCTAGTCTAGTCTACAATACAAACTCGACGACAAGTTTTTAATCTTTACTGAATTTTTATTTTACATTTTCATTTTGATACGCTTAATTATATTTTTATAAACCAACCGAACACTATACTGACTGTGATATTTTTAAATTTAAATTTAGCATAATATTAATGTAGGAAAATGTAGTATACATATATAGTTCATTTGTTAAATTTAAATGGACAATTTAAAACATTAACAATATATATACTTCTATATGCGTATATTTGTTATTTTACACGTATTGTTGACGTGACAACTTCTTATTCTATACGAACACTTTTAGTTTAAAAATGAAATTTAGTTAGTCAATAATATAACGTTTCTAAAGAAATAGGTTTCGCTAATTTGCAAAAGTTGAATATAAAAATTATGATAATGCGAACGTGACAAAATACTAAGAAAATAATTTTAACTAACACGTACAAAAAAGTAATCTAAAACAAATGAATACATAACGAGTGATGCATACGTATACGTTTATAAAGTGTTTTTACGTCTTATAATTAAATACAGATACCGACGGACGGTCCTCCAATTATTATATTATTGTATAATGGTGGGAAAAAATTAAAAAATCCCGAAGGATATAAAAATAGCGTATGTTTCCAAGGTTAACAATGGGATTTTATGGTGTTCATTGTGTGCGTTATACTTATTATCCAACAGATATAAACAAATATACTATCAAAAATAAAAATATATACGTATATTGTATTATCGTGTGTCAAGTTGTCAAGACGGTATTAATTTTGTTCGTAGCGTTTGTTTTTTATGTACTTTACCTTAAACTATCTAAATTGACGTTTTCGCGTTAATTATAACGTTATCGTTATACAAATATAACAGATTATCGTATTTGCTGAACCCATCAATCTTATATTGTTTGTTAAACAAATATCGAACAAAAAAAAATAAGACGGCGGATCTCGTACACTTGTTCTACATTACTTTTGTTAGAAATAATCGAATTTTCCAAGGAAAATATTTTAACGAGCGAATGTTAAGCATTAAAAAAAACCATTCGGAACCGAATATTTAAGTTTCAAACGTTATACCGTGATTAGACAAAACAAATTCCCAACGGAGTGCGCACTGATTAGTCACATTTGAATACCTACACGATCCGTATTTCAAAACAAAGTCGAACTGGATTGTCAACTGATAAAATAATAATCCGAGAAAAAGCCGACGCCATACAACAATACGTCTGTCGTTTAAACGAAATTTCAAAACCAATTGAATATAAGAAAATTGAAGGAAAAATTCCCGTTTAAAAACGTTTCGGTATAATTGTCGTTAACTTCGCAACTTTTTAACGGAGAAGGCGTTATTATTAAATACGTCTAAGACGAGAATCGACAGCAAAATAAAAATGGTCGCGAAACGCGCTGAAAATGGTTTCGAAATTTAATAGTTCGCACTAAGAAGCGTCACCAAGTAAAATTTCTCCGGATACCCCGCTGCAAACAACCGACGGGCGTGTACACACCTTGGCGAGTTAACGTGACCGAATAATGGATGTACCGCGGACGGGCACTACGCCAGAGGGGTCAGGGGAAGCGACGCGCCTTCTTACTTGGGACATTCCGGCAAATGACATGAACATATCTTCCGGTAAAACAACAGCGCCGCGGTCGCGGTAGCGTCGGTGGCGGCCAACAATCGCAGTGTCTCCGACGGCGAGACGCTCGTACACCGTGACGACGGTCTGCCACCGCCGCCGGATACCGAAAACGACAATTCGCGGCGTTGGCGATCGTCCGGGCCGCTGAATCGCCACGAAAACGACGGCGAAACAGACCGTCTTTTGTGATACGCGGACGACATGGCGATTACTGGATATACAAAATAACGCAATTATTATTAGCGGCCGGACGTCGTCAACGGTGGCGGTAGCGCGTTGTGGTAACACGACGTTTTGTTTTTCGGCGTGGCAGTCAACGAGCTTCAATTGGCGTCCAACCACCACTGCCAAAGCACGCGACCCGCCGAGACATATACCACGGAAACGATCGTACCGATATGATGAATTAAAACGATATACGAAAACACAATAGAACGCGAACGACCGACGGGTTTTCTTCGGACTGAACTCGCGCGGGCGGCGGAGGAGGTCTTTTGTCGACGACGACGACGGCAGTTTTTTTATTCGTCGCGCGCGGCCGATCGCGGCGATTTGATTACCACCGCGCGCTCGTAATGTTTCAGCGCAATAGATTATTACTATTATTACAACGACGACGATGACACGACACTACCACTACCACTACGCGGAGTAAAAACAATAATAAAAGAGCGAACACCGTCGCCGCTTTGACGCGACGAGTGTTTTATGGATAGGTTTTTATCCAAGCGGACCGAACGAAGACGAGAGGCATTAAAAACAAAACGACGGGGAAATTATTACCACGAACGATAAAAAAAAAAAAAAAAAAAAAAAAAAAAAAAAACAAGAATCCAATTAAGTGAATATAAAACACACACATACACACACACGTGTATACATATCAGGTTTAGATTTCAAGAGAAAGCCGGAGATAGAGAGAAACAGCGAGCTAATCCGTCATTTTAACTGCACACTTAAGTACATATTATATGTTTCGTTAAAAACCGATTCGAGTTCAGATGTGATAGATATATATATATATATATAAAAGAACTCATCATCCTTCGGGGCACTGTTACACCGGAATAATAATACTGTTGCACCGAACAAATGACAAACCTATAATATATATCTATGCGTATGCCTTTCTATACGTACACGACCACTCTGTATACACACATTTATATAGATATATGTGCACGTACATGTGTGTGTGTGTATGTATGATACACGTAAGTACGTTTTTTAATAATTAAATGAAAGTATAGTAAGCTGCAAGCGTGCGCGCGCGTCCTTGGGAACTGGTTTTCGACCAGCGAAACAGGGAGTCCTACTGTATATGTATGCACGGCGTATATAATATATACGCCGTACACCGACTAGCGCGCGCACTCGAGATGAGATAACCACATGGAATGCGGTTTTTTGTGCGCTGTGAGCACACACATACACACAATTTATTTTCCTGCCTAATCGTAAATTATTTTTAAATCGTCGTCAGAGTTTATGCAAATTTTTTTCTTTTCCCGACTATAATAAACGCGACGACCCAACGTTTTTCCACGAATGCTTTCTTCGTATATTTATGACACTCTATACATCGCTCGTACATATATATAATATATTATAAATACGTACGAGCGGTGTGACGATTTTTGCAATCTTCGGCTATATAGCGAAGCGTGTTTATAAACTCGAGAATTTACGAAAGTCCACGCAGCGTTAAATACTTCGAAATTAGATTATAATTTAAACGTTTTTTAAGGTCGTGTGAGTAAAATAATTCAACGAGTATTTTATACAAAAATTAAGTTAACGATACGTATATATATATTATATTCGATTCGTTCGGGTGCACAGCACACACGCAATTAGAATTTGTACTTTATTTAAAATATTGTGTTTTAGTAAAAACAGCACATAATATGCAAATATACGTGAACTACCAGACTCTGGTAGTTCACAGTCACCTGATAAAAAGCATCGTCGTACGAGATATACGGAAATTACTATATTTATTTACATATATAAATTAATTAAAAACGTTAGAAATATAATTACATTTTTTGTTTAAATTGAACGACAAAATTCCAACCGATCACACGCGTGAAAGTCACAATAAAGTACGTTGACATGTATTTGGTTATATATTCATCGTAGGGTGTGTAGTCGATATGTATGTATACGAAAAACAGGGTCACGGAAGAGCCCTGAGGACAAATGAAAGCGACATCGTACGTATATAATTGGCCGATAGCCATATTATATGCTTGTAACACCCATAGTTCTTATAGGGTTTACGAGGTTGAGGACGACAAATCATATATATATATATATATATATGCGCTAGGTGACGGGCCTAAAAAATTCATACGACTTCCAAATGAAAGTCCAATAGACTCGTTTGTGCACTACAGTTTTTACACGACGATCGAGATCAAAAATATACATTCTATTGAAATCCAAGGTAAAATGCAAAAACAATCACAATATCTCTACATTGCGATTTGTTTATCGGTTAAATTATTGCATTAACAACAACATACATATCAGGGTTTCAAATGTTTATTTTAAAAATAACGTATAAGAACGTAAATTTATCGAAATCGACTAACTCCGATAGTAAAAATATCTCATGTTCATAAATTATTTATTTCGTGAGTGTATATAATATTAAATTAATTATTTTAATTTCTTAGTACTATAAAATGTACTTGTCGAAAAATCGTATAAAGAAGTTTAACAACTTCTCGTCTGGTATATTACGATAAAAAGGCGAAATTTTTCATTTTTTGAAAAAATAAAGGCGAGCAATAGTTCGAGAAAATATAGAAACATCATGGATAGTTTACGACAAAACGCTACAAATATAATAGTTTTCAAACACTAGTATAGTTTATAAAATATATATATATATTCATGGGCCAGTGTTCGTTCGAGATTTAGACTCGCGAAAACGATTCGCGTTCGTACACAACTTCAAGTATTAAATACATTAAACGGAATTCGATCGAAATACCTATATATATTCGAACGCGAGTTGAAATTCTTCTTGGGACGTTTGTCTTCCACGCGGCATTAAAATTCGTCACTATACAATCATCTGCGACGGAATATATATGCGCGGGAAAACGCGAACACAAAACGTACAAAAATGCGATTACGTAATATAACAGTTATTCGGTCATCAACTTATTGTATATATAAATAAAACACACGCACATACATATTGTAGTTCACGCGACTAGTTTTTGGACATTTAATTTTGAATATTATTGATCGTAATAATATTCACTATATATATTAAAAAAACACACGTATTTCAAGTATAAAAATATTATATACAATTCACGGACGATATACTTAACAAAGAGATTCGTGTTTTTCACTCGTCGTTCGCGATTATTACTGAAACGTCTAATATATTTTGTTCGACCTAGTAAACAAATAGACTCCAAGTCTGCAAGCATGGAGAGGAAAAAAATCAACATCTCGTCATCGTTCCACGAAACGGTATGTGGACGACATATTATAATACTTACAGACGCGATATATTATAATAACTATCGTGCCCGTAATAACGTTTAGCCTACTTAAAAATAGCGAAAGAGAATCGTGATCCCGTATATGACAATGAGGGCATACGATATTTGTCACGACGAGCACGCACATTCTTATAAAAAAAAAATCACTACCACACGTGTTTAGATAAGTACAACGGAACAACAACAAACAAATTATATTGTTTTATAAATTATTTTGATGTGTAAAAAAGACAACTAAACAAGACAAAAATCGACCGAGACACGTTCTTTCTGTATTTATTTTTGATACGCGCGCTCACATAGGCCAATAATAACGGCTTAACAAGATATTACGTCATAATAAATGTATACACGACATGGGGAACATTTCTCGAAGAAATTATTACCGTCTGCGTAGCATTCACGAAAAGCGGCAGACTATATTATAATATTATGGCTAAAGACGTAAAACGTTCGAAATAAATTCGTTATTTTTCACGACACGACGTGTTTATTAATGTTTAAAAAAAATGTATGCGAAACACGTGGAAAAATATGGGATTTTTTTTTAAAAAGCGTATGACAAATGGTGCGAAAATCGTCAATGCCTGTCTCCGTACTAGAAATTTACATTCACGAAGAATAAAAAAATCGTTACTGCAAACTATTGCATAGTAGTATAATACAGTTGGCAACACTGCACGATAATATTACGTTACGTTGTTATACCACACTATAGAGACGATTTTCGAACGAATTTTTTTCCGTTTTAAATATTTGAATATAACCGTTAAAATATTTTAACGTCATGAGAATAAGCGAGTTTTCGACTCGTTATTCAATCAAACATTCGACAATATTTATACGTTATACTACTGGCTGTATTAAATACCCACGGAATTACGTGCATATAGTAAATCATAATAAATGGCACATACGAAAGTGTATTTAATAACAATACTAAATAATAAAAATTTTCGAGCGTAGGACGTTGTCTATATATAATCGTTTATCATCATATTCGTACAGTCCGACTCCGAGATGTAGCGATCGTAATCGTTCTTACATAGGTGAAGTATATATATATATATATATATTATTTATTATGACTAAACGAATCGGTGAAGTGTGAATCACTCGACGGAAACGAGTTGAAAAAATTTAACCGCCACGTTTACCATTCTTACCCCCAAATAAAATTAACGACAGCTAAATTAAGCGAAGAAAAACTAAATAAAAAAAAAGGCTGTACCGCGTCGAAAAATTATAAAAAAGACTTAGTAGTTTAATTCGAAGAATAACTTTTTAGTAATAAAAAAAAAACCATTATCGTCGAATGGGATGTACGATATTATTAGAAATAGCGAAGGTATGTGTAACACACGCATCGTCGTCGACCGACGGAGAATCAGATAGTTCGCATGCTCTAACAGGTTGTACACGTATATATACATATAAAACTGGTCTATTAGCCGTCGTCCAGTCGCTTCTTTCTCGGAACACGCCTTCAGAAACTAACTACTAACTAACCAGAAACCACGATAATATAACCGACATAGGCGACTATTTTCTTTATTAACGTTCGCGCGCACGCGTGGTTCCATTACGTGAAATTACACCGGTCAATAATAATCGTTGTGAACGATATCGCTTCGACGAAAACGGCCTATCGATTGTTGTATAAAGAAATACGAAATATACAAAAAATAAAAACTGCGCGATTCGATTGGGAAGAAGGGTGGTCGTCGACATTATTCGATTCGCTAGATGCTTAAAAGGCAAACAACGTGGCGACGTCGTTATATATTATATTCAATCGACAACGACGACGCCATGAACAGACACGAGAGATGAAAAAAATACGATCCAGTCGACAATATATTATGTTATTATAAAGACGGGCACCGACTGATAGTGATTGGTATCGAATTCCGACGTTTTCAGCAAATTCACAAAGCGAACGAAATTCTCATTAAACAAGGATATTATATAAATACACTCTACGATATAGTAACGTTATCGTAAATACGATATAATTCTGTACACATACCAAATATTTCGCGTAAGAACACGCCGAGGAATTCGTCGTACTACATTTATATGAAGGACGAACGATCCAACCACGGTGATACTAAATTTTTTAAATTTGGTGAAAATTTTTTGCTGGTAATAATATATTTGTCTAACAGTTTACACGTGATAATTGTAAATCAAGTACACGGTCAAAATAATATAATACTATTGTTAGACCAGAGAATCGATCATACCGTAGGCGTAATTAATTTCGGTTCGTGAAATACGATGATTGTTTGCTCGCACACGTATTGTTTCGACAATATATATATATATATATATATAATACGTATCTATACATACACGTCTCGATGAAAATTTTTTTTAGAAGGCCATTATTGGAACGACCACATATTGTTTGTAAGGCAAGCGTACACTTCCTATATAGGTATAAGACAAAAACGGAATTGCTTTATACGAATTTCCATAACACACGGCATTGCACGTGTACGATGTAGTACATAATATAAGCTATATTTAAATTTATACTTCGAAAGTGGCGATATATAAGTAGCGGTTGATTCCGAATAAAAAAAAATATACAAATTGTCAAGTACAATAATATTGAATAATAATACGCGTTGACATGATGCCAGTAAAATCGTGTGTATTCGACGTGTGTGTGATTGATGCGATATTATATTATATGTAATAACAGTTGAACTGGACGAACACATTACGGGCATACGATTAGGATAGGTTCCAAGAAATTTGCCCTTCCCGTGTAAAGAACGCGTATTCTATCCTCCGAAGGATGGAATTTGTTTTGTCTTTTTCGCAACCATACGTTTATATAACCTCATTGCAGTATTATATCGATTATATTTTTCCCCGAAGAGTGGCACGACACGAATAGAGAAAGAAAGAGCTCGGAACTCGGGTTGAATGAAGAATATATATAGGTACCTTATAATAACAATAATACATATATACAAAAAGGTCTTCATATCATTACACGCATAAACCTGTTCGTATTTTTTTTTGACGGGGTGTAATTAATTTACCACCCTTGGGCCACAACGGCGGTAACAGGTGTATTACACTGTCGTGGTATCCTCGAGTTGTATATTATATATATATATATATAAAAAATACTAACTATACGTCTTCGGACAGGGCGTTTCTCGGATTGGGTCGGCGGATTTAAGATATCACCATCATCACAACTAACCGAAATATACGAAGTATATTAACCGTGAAGTAATATATATATATATATGTACGCGCGTGTATGTGTGTGAGTACTATCTTCCCGTAAGGCATGAACACCTGTATATAGTATGTATAACATAGTAACGTCAAGAGATTATTTCACTGTTGTTTACGTTTGTACAAAAGAAACGTGAAATTTGAAAACGTTCATAATAATATTATCATACTTGCGTATCATCGTCCACTTTAATGCTTTATTATAAAATCAATGAGGATATATGACGTGATCACGTACTAATATTAAAATACAGTGGTTAAAACGACTACATCGTTATTGATCGAAAAAAATAAAATATCCACGTTACTCGAACGTTATGCATTTTATCAGAGTAGTACAGATTAGATAGTATTTATATTTAAAATTATATTACGTATTATTTTATTACAGCGAATTAAAATAAAATAACAAAAAGCCAAGTCGATCGAAATCGTAAAACTTTTAAAATATTAATAATTACGGGAAGAAATTCCGAAATATATATATATATATAGATCCTTATAAGATATAGGCGCATCAACGTGTATTTCGATATGCATAAGAGATCGCGAATGTTGATAAACGATCAACGAAAATCGCAAGGCTGCGGAGAAATGTCAAGCACGATTATATTACGTTACACAAAAAAAAAAAACGTGAAAATAACACATTGTTCAATAACCAGTTTTTCCGCAAATCTTCGAAATATAACTTATAAAATCACGAAAACTCGCTACGGATCACAACGTTTATAGCAGTTTGTTGTCGAAAGTTTTTTTAATACACCAACAAGCCCAATATACATCCGAATCGACAACCCGAATACGTAGATTGTATAGAAACAAAAAATTGTGAATAGTCGAAATGACGATAAGCGACTTATGCATGTGCCCGAGAGATGTTCAAAAGATTTATTTACGGTCTGGTTAATAATTATGAGCTACCGTAAATTTTACTTTTGTAAACAAACATATGTATACATATACGATAATCAAAAATCCTTAGAAACATCGTGTTACGATATTTTAGACGGGGATTCGAAGGTTCCTAATAGAAAAAACATGCATAATCCCTTTCCACTTCGGGGCGCATCTCATGATACTACGTATACACGGGACGAAAGGGAGCCGTGTATCATTAGGACTACCAAATGCCGGAAGCGCGGAAAAAAATTACAGAAACCCCGTTGATATACCTGATCGATATGTGAGGCGGGGGGCGGAAGTTGTTGTTGAAGCTGCTGCTGCTGCTGCTGTTGTTGTTGTTGTTGTTGTTGTTGTTGCTGCTGTTGCTGTTGTTGGGGCAGCGGCGGCGACACGCGATCCCCGTACTCCCTGTGGTCCATGTCCACGCTGCAAGACGTCTCCGACCCGTTATAGCATCCTCGGGGATCGAGGAACACGCCGGACGCGCACAGACGCTCAATTTTGGACGGATGCGGCGAACACGACGACAGACAAAAATATAAGAACGACGAGCCGTAGGGTACACACGCGGGCGCGCCAAAAACACAGACGACCAAATGCGACACGTGTGAAAAGAACGAAAGCCGCCCCCGAACGGTATTTGCGACGGACACGAAAAAAACGCGCGCACGCACTGCGAGAGTTGTGTCGTCGTTATATGAAAAACGCTGTCCCTGTACACGTGTGACTGACCGACCGACGTCCAACCCGTTGGCTAAGCGATTACGGAATGCGGCGATGGCATATACACACACAGCAAACAGGTACGTCGTCGTTATACACACGCACACGCACGCGGCACAGAACACGATGACGGCGGCTGCGGTGGTGGCGACGGCAATCGGTGACTGGAGAAGAATCTTTTTTTTCTTTCTTTTCTTACTCACTAGTTCCCTCTCTCTCTCTCCTCCTCCTCCTCACCACTCTGCGAGCATGTTTTTGTGCGTCAGTACGCAATAGTTATTGTATCGTATAGCGTACACTACGAAAAAACGCGTTTTCGGCTAAATGATTATATAAAATAATAACGATAACACGACATGGTATTTGGCTAGTGGTAGGCGGAAAACGTTTTTGGATTATTGTCTCTCCCTGTCCCGGTATAATCGAAAAAAAAAATGAACGAAAGTTAAAAACCAAAAACCATACACACTATCGGCGAGATTACGATTTTCTCAAATGATCGTCGTGGCGCGCGTTTCGTGTGTTCGACCAAACAGGTGTGGGGTGGGGAGGGGACACAAAAACGAAGTACGCGCGCGGCGATAAACGCGACGTAATTTATTCAACGGATAATTTTCGAAAAAGAAGAAAATAGCGGTCGTCGGCGGTGCATGCAGCCGGTGCCGTCCACAAAGAGGGCGACGTCGGTTTTTTTTTTTTGTTTCGGGAAGGGGGAGAGGCGTAACCGCCGTGGTGGGGGCGGCGGAGTCAGTGACTGCAGCGCGCGCGTTCATTTCCCCACCATTCGCTCACCACCAACGGGCAACGTGCGCGTACCACAGGGTCCGGTTCTGGCCGTGAAGGTTGTCTGTAAGAACGTTCAAGGTCTTTCGGCCGCCCAATATACACAATATAAATATATAAGAACGAGAGGAATGTGGCGGCGGCGGCGGTGGTCGCTCGCTCGCTTCTCGTAACCGCCCGACGACTACGACGCATGTATGTGTAGTTAAAACGCACTCGCCGTACCACCGCTGACGCCGCCGCGCTGCCACGACGGTACCACCGCCTACTACAGCTGCGGCGGCGACTACGATGACGACTACGACGATGGTCCACCGACAACAGCCTATTATTATTACACTCGACCGCGGAGAGACGTTAACGTCCACGAAATAATAATACTCCGCGAGCGCATGGACGTTCCACTCGACCCGCCGATGAACGCTATTGCGTCATTTTCTTTCTGTACCGTTGCACTCTCTTGGCCGATTACTACTTACTCTTCTTTCTCATTATTCTTTTTCTTCCTCTCTCTTTCTAACTCACTATATATATATATATATATTGCGCACAAGTCGTATATTCTCCACACCCATCACTCCGCCAAGTACTGTGCCCGAACACACGGAAATCTATCGGAAAACTCACGCATGGCTGCTCCAACATGTAAAACACGGTTTTTCTGGTCAACTTAGAATCCAAAAATTACGCATTAAACGATATATCGTAGAAACGAATAGGTGTTCAAACATCATCCGAAGTTTAATTTTCCGAAATTCTCACTGTTTATTGTTCGTTATAAATACCGCAGTGAATAAGTCGTTCGAAAAGACAACATTATTTTATTCGAGGAGTCTGTACTACTATTGTTTTTGTTTATAATATACGATGGCGATATTTTTTTACGAGCAAAAAAAAATTTCAAAGATTATACGATAATCGGCAAAGCAATGACACCGACACCAAAACTTCTTCTCGACCCAATATGATCATGAGCTATATATATATATATATATATATAGGATAAATGTGATACTACATCTCCGTTACCGGGTGACAATTTGATATTTTTTAAAACAGGTTTTACCGCGACGAAATTTAACTCATAATTGTCGCTGTATGCACGTTTTTCAGTCGAATTTAGTTTAATTTTTAAATGCACGACGTTTTTAAAAGGATTATACTTTCATTTTATAACTATAAAACCACTTAAGGTTCTTATTAAAAAATAAAAACCCGTTTAAGAGAGTATAATTAATATATTAAGTATTAAATATATATATATATATATTTATTTATTGATTTAACCCTCACGAGTAAATATAATTATAATAATTATCGTTACGTTTTTTTTAATTTTAAGAACTTCTAGATAATTATCGGTATGTTATTTAGAATAATTATTCATGGTTATAGGTGCGACATTCTATCAATAGCTTAGAGCTTATTACCTAGAAATTTAGCTTGCATACATATATGATATCAATAATTGTGTTTAAAGTAAAGAATATAAGAAACTGAAAATTATTTTGTTTTTATATGTTTGACGAAATGGTTACTGCATAATAATTAATAACCATTTATAGTTGCTTACAATTAATAACCTTCAGTGATCTTTCAATTAAAACTCCGCGAAAAAAGTCGAGTATATACGCCCCGACAACAACCGCCATAGGGAGCTAAGATTTATTCAACGATCATAATAATTATCATAAATTATATTAGGCACAAACAGTGAATTTTCCAAAACACGTGTTGGACGACGCAGAATTGACTTAAGTTCGACGAAAAAATCTACTCGGCGTGGTAATGTGTGGTCGCATAATATAAAATCCATTCATGTAGGTTGTTTACGTGTAGAAAAAAGAAATACGTAAACAGACAAACATGTTATTATATCATCCCGAGGCTAGTGTAACATAACAAATAATATGTATAAATTTGAAACGCAGTTTATTCAACGTGTTGATGTAAATTTTTTTTGGTTCTTTTTAAAGCAATAAATATCGAACGATACAAGTTTAGGTTTCACTCGTTAGACCGCGTTTTTCTCTAAAAAATAACGATTAATGGACGGTGGACAAAAAGAAAATAAGTATACATTATATAGACTATTATAATTTTACGACGTATTCGAATTATTCAAATGAATATTTAAAAACATTCCAAACAAAACGAAAGGTAATACGTAAATCATGCCTACGTCAAATAATTATATTCAATTTGAAATTTGTACTAGATACAGTATTATATTCAGAAAAGAATTGCGTTTGGAAAAAATCGTTTTTAAATTTTATAAGAGTTGTTTTACGAGTCATATTGTAATATTTTAGTTGTACAAGTACCTGCACCTCAAGTTAAAGTATAAAAATGTTTTCCAATAGATTGCGAAAGCGCAGAATATTATTTATCGACTAGAATAAAATATCTGTATATTATACACGGTACAGTCATTTTTTATACAGTTTTATTAGCGAAAAAAATTACGTAAATTCTATTTTAATACCGACGAAATCGTAGCCAGTGTATAGCAGCATCAGCCGATAGATTATTATTATAAACTACTTTTATCGTAGCGTGTATATAAAAAAACCGGTTACTCGCCACTTTTCAAATATATTCCACACACACACACAATATGTACAAATAATATTTGAATCGTTAAAACAGTTTTGTTTGGAATTTTTTTTTATATTCAACATATATCTCGAAATTAACCAATTAATTGATTATGGCAAACATATTATTACAACCGAATGATAAACTATTGTCGTCCTAACA
>JAIPRN010004039.1:0-17394 GCA_025469175.1 Geopemphigus sp. TES_GeoC_2020 | reverse complement strand
GGGTGGGTGTGTGTGTGTGTGTGTGTGTGTGTGTGTGTGTGGGTGTGTGTTTTAGCTAACGTTTTTTTTTTTTCGTCCGTGTACGAAACGATCGCGCAACGTGTGAACGTACACAACCAACCGGCCTAGACGATTTTCGGACACGGGCGCGTTCGACCGTCGTAGAAACCAATTAAAAAAAGACACACGATATGTGTACAAATTTTTATATATTATTTATACTGGCTACGGTAACGTTATTCGTGGAGTCGTTGTTGTATTATTATTATTATTGTAAAACGTAGTCGTTATTTTGTTTTTTCAGAAATTCTACACCGAAGAGCCGCGGCCCGCCCGATGATTATCTTGATGAATAATAATATTTTATGTATAGGCATACACACACGTATATACGCGCGCCTATCTGTCTACCGGATTGTTCACAAAACAACGCGCGCGCGTTCTGTCAATTGCTAACAATCACAAATCCTTGACCGGAAGCACGGACATATCTCGTACATAACCAGTTACACTCTTGTAATAACAGCGTACGTATATAGATTGTTATTAGATACGCGAGATTTCCGAAAATAAAAACAAAACGAAACGCTTTTTTTTTCTTTTATTTAAACGAAATCAATTTCACGGTACTATTAACAAATTATTCGTTTTCGGGGGCACCACCGTACACAATTAAAATTATCTACGAACGTCGTGTGGCGGTTTTTATTTCGTTTTTCGCCTGGCCACAGTAACGGGCCGTTTTGATGCTATCCCAGCGCGCGTTTTCCGTTTTCTTATTGATTCTTTCGCGAACTTGTTATCGTTTATTCGATTACACTTACCGTTAGGACATCTACTACCACCAACGTAAACATTGTGCGTTCAAACGTTCAACTATTCTAGACGAGATAAAATAGGTATCGGCTAATTACAATTTATTATAATTATTACAAATAAATCGTTCGTACGTTCGGAGTAAAAACGTTCGAATTGATTATAAAATGGACCTAGTTTCGATTGAACCGCTCGGAACATCGGTTTCCATTCACGGCGACGGCAGTGGTTTAGGAAATTATATAGCTGCCGAGGGACAACGAATTACTAAATTCGGCCTTAACAAAGTCATACGTACCGATCTGAATATATTGTCGTACCAATAGCTTGGACTACGAACGATAATACAATTACGTCGGGTCAATGTTAAAACAATTTTTAAAGCGAAAAAACAACGCGGAACGGTATAACGTTTGAAAAAAACGATCGTTAGATATTAGGATAATTTTCCGGGGAAGGGGGGGAGGGATGGAAAGAGGGTGAAATATTATTGGCCACAAACGTCGGATGTGACGATTTCGTTTTACTATAGGTAATCGTCGTCCGTTTATTGTGTTTATTTATTCGGCGTGTAAAACGGACGATTCGAAACGTCGTTATCGTGTAACGAAGACTTCGAAATAAAATCATGTACCACGCGCACGGACTGTTCAGGCGAGTGTCGTCGCGTTGGGGTTTACTGTCCCGCGTCGGCGGCGCGACGAACCGGTGGTCGTGTACCGCGCGTCCGTCGTCCGGACACGGACCGTTCCGGGACACTACCGCGTGGCTGAAAACGGACCGTCTCGGAAACGGCCGAACGTACGCGGCACGGGCGCGGAACGACGAAGAACAAGCGGCCGACGGCACGGCCGGTTCGTACATCGATAGTATGTACAAAGCCTGGCTGTCGGATCGGAACAGCGTAAACGCGTCGTGGAACGTTTATTTCGAAAACTGTTCGCCGGAATCGGCGCCGAGTTCGGCGTACCGGGTGCCGTCCGCGTCGCCCGTTCCCGGCGCCAGCAACGTGACGTGCTTGTCGAACGCCGCCGGTGCGGGCGCAAGGGCCGTAACGAAGTCCGGTGTCCCGAGCGAAAAGGACGTCGCGGACCATATGGCCGTACAAACGATTATTGAATCGTACCAAAGGCGCGGGCACTTTGTCGCGCGCGTTGATCCGTTGGATTCGAACGAGACGACCGTCGGGTACAAGTCCCGGACGGACACGCTGTACGGCGCTTCCCCGCCGTTCGTCGACGGCGACTTGGACAAAATGTATCAGCTACCGCCCGCGACGTTGATCGGCGGCGGCGACAGGTCGTTGCCGTTGAAGGACATTCTGACGCGGCTGGAGAACGCGTATTGCCGTTCGATCGGTGTCGAGTACACGCACTTGGAGTCGCCCGAGCTGTGCAATTGGATAAGGGAAAGGGTCGAAGTGCCGGGCCGAACGCGCCTGAATACGGAGGGGAAACTGCGGCTGTTCGCCCGGCTCGCCAGAGCCGCCGGATTCGAATCGTTTTTGGCCCGTAAATGGTCCAGCGAAAAACGTTTCGGCTTGGAAGGCTGCGAAACGCTAATCCCGGCACTGAACGACATCGTCGACACGTCGTCCACTTACGGCGTCAACTCGGTGTTCATCGGCATGCCGCACCGCGGCCGATTGAACGTATTGGCCAACGTTTGCCGGACACCGCTAAGGACGATATTCGCGCAATTCCGCGGCCTGGCGTCCAACGGCGACGGTTCCGGCGACGTCAAATACCACCTGGGCGCGTGCGTCGAACAAACGAACGAAACGACCGGCAAAAGGATCACCGTGGGCGTCGCGTCCAACCCGTCCCACTTAGAAGCGGTGGATCCCGTGGTGCAGGGCAAGACGCGGGCGGAGCAATTTTTTAGAAACGACGCGACCGGCGAAGGGACGATGTCCGTATTACTTCACGGCGATTCCGCGTTTTGCGGACAAGGCGTTGTGTACGAAACGTTCCAGCTATCCAATTTGCCCGATTACACCACTCACGGTACCGTTCATATAGTCGTCAACAATCAGATTGGATTTACGGCCGACCCGAAAGTGTCGAGATCGTCGCCGTATTGCACGGACGTCGCTAGGGCGGTGAACGCGCCGATATTCCACGTCAACGCCGACGACCCGGAGGCCGTGATACGCGTCTGCAGAATCGCGTCCGAATGGAGACGGGCGTTCCGGAGAGACGTCGTCGTTGACCTGGTGTGTTACCGAAGGAACGGGCACAACGAAGTGGACGAACCAATGTTTACGCAACCGTCCATGTACAACGTGATAAGGAAGATCGAACCGGTGTTGGACAAATACACGGGAACGCTGATCGGGGACAATGTGATCGACGCGGAACGAGCGAAAAAGGAACGGGACGATTACGAAAAGATTTGCGAACAAGCGTACGCCGCGTCGCAACAGGAGGCTCGTGTCGAGTACGGCGATTGGTTGGATTCGCCGTGGCGCGGATTTTTTAAGAACGACGCCGCGGCCGGCGCCCGGAAAACCGGAGTGCCCGAAGACACGCTGAAACACGTCGGTCGCGTGTTTTCGTCGGCGTCCGCCGCCGGCGAACAATTCGTCGTGCACGAGGGCGTGGAGAGGATTCTCGAATGTCGCCGACAAATGATCGCGGACCGGCACGTCGATTGGGCACTAGCCGAGGCCATGGCGTTCGGGTCGTTGTTGAAAGACGGCACTCACGTGCGGCTGAGCGGTCAGGACGTGGAACGCGGGACGTTCTCGCACCGGCATCACGTGCTGCACAGCCAGACGGGCGACCGGCCGGCGTACCGGCCGCTGTGCCATCTGTACGCGGACCAAGCGCCGTACACGGTGTGCAACAGCCCGTTGTCCGAGTTCGCGGTGCTGGGCTTCGAGCTGGGCTACTCGATGGCCAACCCGAACGCGCTGGTGTGCTGGGAGGCGCAGTACGGCGACTTCAGCAACAACGCGCAATGCGTCGTCGACCAATTCATCAGCAGCGGCCAAACGAAATGGACCCGGCAAACCGGGCTCGTGATGCTGTTGCCGCACGGTTACGAGGGCGTGGGACCCGAACATTCGTCGGCCCGGCTCGAGAGATTTTTGCAAATGAGCTCCGACGACCCGGACGGGACGGCGGCGTTATCCGGCGAAAACGGCCGGTCCGCCGTCGACCAGTTGCGCGCGGCCAACTGGATAGTGGCCAATTGTTCGACGCCCGCCAACTATTTCCACGCGCTCCGTCGCCAAATGACGTTGCCCTTTCGCAAACCGTTGATCGTCATGACGCCCACCAAGTCGTCGTTACATCATCCGGACGTCAAGTCCAGTTTCGACGAGATGACGGAACAAACGGAATTTTCGCGGGCGATCCGCGAAAACGGACCGGCGGCGAACGACGCCCGCGGCGTCAGGCGTCTGATATTTTGCTCGGGCAGAGTTTACTACGATCTGGCGACGGCGCGGGCCGAACGAAACGTTTCGGACACGGTGGCCGTGTGTCGCGTGGAACAACTGTCGCCGTTCCCGTACGACCTGGTGCGCGAGGAATGCGCCGAATACGTTAACGCCGACATCGTGTGGGCCCAGGAGGAGCCAAAGAACATGGGAGCCTGGTCTTATGTACAGCCTAGGTTTCGGACCGCGCTGAGGGGCGCGAGATCGATTCGGTACGTCGGTAGGTCGGCCAGCGCCGCGCCGGCGACCGGCAATAGTGTAAGGCACGCCGAAGAAGTTGGACATTTGCTCGACGCGTCGTTCGCGTTTTGATCGACCGGTCATTGTATCGGTTAGGTTGGGTTTACGTTGTATTTCGATAAAGACGCGAGGGAATCGAACGGCCCGAGTGGTCCGTTATTGGTAAGTGCGCTACCGAACCGGCCTACGAAAACGGAATCAATCGTTTATCTCGGACACGTGTCACAATAAACGCGACTGAAACCGAACAATAGCCGTGGTTAGATTACTTTAGGTACACATTTAAGACGAACGTGCCGGCCAACGTGCACGATTCTCGTCGATTCGAATTTCACTTCTACCCGTAATATGGAAACAGTATTGAAATGCCACGCGATAGAATCGGACGTATCCCGTGGTCCGGTAAACGCCGATCGTGTTTTTCCGTTTTATATTTTCGACGCGCGGATACGGCGACTAGCCGGTGGAGAGGGAAGGGACTCTATCCGGAACGATTTTTAAAACGCTTAATGACGAACCGTACACCGATAGGACACAAACGCGCCGAATTTCCGAAAGTCGCCGTCGAATCGTTCTTACGTTCGTACATATTACACCGTCGAGTTTCCAAGGACGTTTGTCAATCGAGAGTTGGGACGGCGTCCGAATGTGTTCTATTGTTTTCGAAACGACGGTCGGGTGAATTTAAAACAGGTACACCTTAGGGGATACGTTTTAAGAAATCAGGTTCGTCGACTACGCGGAACGAAGCGAAGAACTCTATGTCTAAATCGCCTACGTATACTACGGTAAACTTTACAAAAAGTGCGTCGACTAAAAGGGAACGCGAAACGTTTCCGTCGGAGACGTTTAAGTTGCTTATACGTACGTTGCGTATATTACGCTGTAGTCGAAAACTTCGAGCGTACAAATACAAGTGCTATATATATATATATATACACACGTCGGGGTCGGGAAAAAAATGATTAAACGGAATTGTACGTAAATCGAAACGTACAACACCGAAATCGCGTTCGTCGTTTGGCGCACCAAAAAAAAAAAAAAAAACCGCCGCGAAAACAGCACGCGATCGGCCCGGTATGGTACCACAAGCGGCGAGACAACGGCGGCAATTCCGAACAATTACGTTACCCACCCGCCGTTAGAATCGCGCCGTGCAAATAACACGTTACGCGCCCGCGGACATTGCGCTTTGTAAAGTACCCGCGCTTCGGACTACGGCGATATTTTCGTGAGCGGATTAAACCACCGGCGGCGAATCGCGTCGCCCGGTTTACGTTATTCGTTCGCCGCTCGTTGAAAACTGTAACCGACGGCGAAAACCGTTCGTCGTCCAACGGTCGCCGCGAGTACGCCGCGTCTGTCGTTTTATCCTTTCGAAAGTAGGCGTGTATACTACACGGTTTCGGCACCGAGCCGCGTCGCTTCCTCCTGAGCACGTACGCGAACCATTTTCGAACGCGCGCGGCCGATCTCCCCGTGAAAAATCTCGCGTTCGTATCTCTCTCCCTCCCCCCTCTTCTTTCCCATTCCAACATCGGCCAACGGTTCCGAAAACGAGTTCCGTCGAAAAACGTACAATCACGCGCTCGTCGACCGACGTTTTATCCCGACCGTTGGCGTCGCGGTTTTCGTTGATTTTTAACACCGACGTTCAATAATGACGACGTTCACACACTAACTGCGCGACCGGCGAACGAAATTAAACGTAACGATATATATATATATATATAACGACGATGAACCATTGAAACGGAAAAGTATTCCGTGGTGGAACGTCCGGATAAAAATATCTCTTCGTACAATACTACGAAACGATTCGGCCGTCTATTTACGTACACGTACGTCCGCTACGATATTTTTTTATCCGAACGCGTTCGATTGTTATTTCGTACGCGACCTTACACGACGGGCCCGTTAAACAAATATACGCGCACGGTAAATTCTACGTACGCTTTTCGGATATTTTCTTCGGGTATTGTTGGTCGTTTTTCAATTTCCCGTTCGACCGTTTTTCTAGTTGGGTGTCGTTCGGACGTATAACCGCCGAGCGCGTAGGGCCCGTTATTTTGTAAACATCGCGTCGATGCACCGTGTATACGCCGAAATAGCTAAATCGTTCGCGGATTCGCCACGACGAACCACCGATCGACTCGTCCGAACAAATCTACGCGTTTTACCTATACGGTTTATGTTTATATCTTTATTTAATATCTTACGCTCTATTGAGACGCTTTGTTCTGTCCGTTGACAATGTATAAGAGAACGATCGTCTAGGCCACAATAGTTTCGTCAAAATGTAAAACACGATTCCGCATAGCTTGAATCTTGAACGTGAATATCGTTACAGATTTGTGCGCGCGCACGAAAAAACGGCGACGAACTTTTTTCGGTAGTTTTTAGCGCGCCGTTAGTTTTTAGCTGCGTACGATAAAAACGAGCGTTTCGGCTACGTTATTCTGCCGTGTCGATTGCACGAATGGGCTGACCGTGGTCGATTTCCGACCCTAAGGGCTGAAAAACGAAACGGAGACATCCCGTTCGTACGTATCGTCACAAGCGACACGTGACGCGCGCGATCATCCGAATCCAGTGACGTGATCGGACCACGTGACCGCGAACTTTCGGATTGTAAGCGGCTATAAAACCGGACGATAATGGGAAAACGTTTGCTCGTTTAGTGGCCGCCGAGTTCCGATAGACAGTACTGGAAACGACGTGGACTCTTGGCGGCGTGGTGACGTGTTGAAATCGACGAGCGACGTTGTTCGACGTTCAGCACGGCTTTTATTCGATAAATTCGAGCGGAGTTTTGGCCGATTTGGCTATTTTGGTGTCCATCGTGGAAACAACGAAACGTCTACGATTGTCATCGCTAAACGCCCGTTAGCCGACGTTCGCCGATTGTGCGAAACACGTTCCGTCGATTCGAACGTTTTAAACGCGGACGAGAAAATGTAATTCGATCGGCCGGCGGGCGTCCGGCGTCGAAGGGGCCCGCACGCGTACGCATAGTCGCCGCGGTGTTTTGCTATCCTCGCGTTCGTCCGTATCTCGGCGCGACGGCGAACGCGCGCAAAACGACCGTTTATCGTGTTCGTACGTAATAAGCGCAGTGTTCCCGTCCACAGCAGTAACGGACACGTCCGTAAATAATCACGGCGTCAAATATACGGCGACTCTATATATATATGATACACCGACGCGTATCAATTGTAATAATTACTCGACGTTACGCCGAAGTTCTCGTGTTTCTCGCGGTTTGGTAAATACGGACGTACGGTATATTCACACGTACGAATACGCGCGGTTTCTCGGTAAACGGATAACGCGGCCATTTAATCGTTGCGTAATACGAACGACGCGCGATCTACGTTTACGAACAAAATCGTACCGTTTTTCGAAGCGTTCGCACACAATTCGCCCGTCCGGATTGTCGTCGGATGTGACGGACGCGTTTACGTAGACCGCCGCCGAGTATAACCGAACACGGGTCGTCGTCGTGTGTTTATTAAACGTCACGTCGTACAGGAGAGACGATAATTCCGTGTACATTTCCACCTGATTCGCGAAACAAAACGAGCGAGCAGTAGTCGTCGCCCGGCAAGTGCCGGCGTTCGAAAATTACGCCACGCTAACGCCGAAACATGTGTGACCGTACGCCACTTGGCCCCGTTCGTTATTAAACGGGCGCGTAATAAACGACCACCATCCGAACCGATTACCCGCGCGATTAGCTCGGTTCGCGGTTAGGTTGCGCACGTACAAAACATCGCGTACAACGTAGGATACGTGCGCGCGTATAACGGCCACCTACACGGCCCAAAAACGAGCGAAGTTCATTTTCGACCGCTTTTATATATTCGTATCGACGGTTTAGTCGGTCGATTATTTTACGGTCGATTCTCGTCCCAGGTTGGAATATTAATTACCGTACGTTTACACTGTAATACGTTACGCGCGAACATCCGGAGTATTTTTTAACGATTTATTATCGGCGAGTCGATTTCGCGTTCGGTGTAATAATCGAGCGCGTTATGTTTCCAACTCGAACTACGCGCGGACACGAACGCCGCGGTCGTCGTCGATTTATTGTCGACGCGCGCGCGGAGGCCGTGTCCCGTTCCCCCGAAAACGCGTTTACGTGCCCGCGAGACCGGGAACTCGAAACGATTCACGTTTCCACTATTCGTTCTTTAACGCCGGGTCGCCCGTACAATCGAATCGTTTCGCCGGTTTAAGACGTTTCGTCGACGTTGAAAACGCTCGGGGTAATCGTCGAAAGTCGCCGGTATCGCCGCTCGCTAAACGGTAAAAGGATATTAGGGACCGCCGTACCTGTAATTAAATCCACGTAGACCGTACTTAAAACCGCACGGTAGTTTAAATAACGATAAAACTCGACCGTGTACGAAAAACAAACGCGTTTGTTAAAATAATTTAATTAAATATTGCGCGCGAACCGTATCTAATTGAATAATTAAGCGCTAAAATTCGGTAGTAACTCGATCGGAATTAGCGTAATTTTCGACCGGCCAACTGATAATAGTAACGATTTATCGTAGGAAAATCGTATCCGACGGCGTCGCAGGCGCTAATATGGACCAAGGTGAACGATAGTTGGAGAAATACGCGGATAATTAAAAAAGAAAAACGCTGTTTCGGAACGAAGGCGAACGATTTACGAATCAAGGCGGTTCGTTCAAAAACTGTACGCCGTATTAGCTGAACGAGTTCAACGCGCCGTCCTCTACGCGGACTCCGCTCGGCGGATCAACGAACACGTCGGCAAACTTAGTGGACGTTTGAACTGTATACACACCGAGTACTCCGCCCGTTTGTTGCGGTTCAGCCCGCGTGACGATATATGCGCGCGGTACATCGCTCGCGCAATTATTTCGTATTGTTCCGGGCGTTAATGTATACCGCGAACGAGTTGGAACAGTGTCCCGCGCGCCTGGAATCCTATTTCGTTTCGTAAAAAAACGCCCGCCCGTCGTCGTACCGCGTGCACGTAACACGGCGTATTGACGCGTAACAGACGTCGTTAAGGTAACCGTTAATATTAACAACGGACGATTCGATTTGAAAGTCCCCCCCCCACCCATCGCCGTCATTTCCGGCCACGGATAACGTGTCGCTCCGTAAGTGTTATCGTATCGCCGCGTACCCGCGAAATCATTTCACACCCACGTACGGATTTACACTTTTTGGGGGGGAGGGTACGAACACGCCGATGGGACGGTAAATGTTTTTCGTTACGATTACCGAAACGTCGGCGAAAAATTCGAGAACCGAACTACGGAAAATACGACCGGTGCGGCGTTTTACATGGCGTGTATGTTGTGACGTACAATATACATATCGCGCAGTTCTGCTGCGACAAATTGCGCGGCCGAACGTTCACATTCTTGTTAAGTCGAAAATTATCTCCGTCCGACAATCGCCGAAAATCCATCGAACCTGTCCGACTGCTTTGCGTATCGAAATAGATATTACTCTCTCTCTCTCTCTCTCTCTCTCGATTTCGAAAATATAATTTCGGATTTTATATCCGAAAAATCGGCGGGACGTTTAGGATAATGATTTTCGCGTCGTCGTAACGGTGTATCGAAAATAAACGTCGAACGTGTAAAACTTAACGTATTTACTACCCGTCGCGTTGATCGCGAATTTCTTTCGACGTTACGGTCACGTAAAAACCCGTCGGAGTTTCGAAAAAAACAGAATGGGCCGCGACGATCAAACGTAAGTAAATCCGACCCCTGAGTACATCGTCCGGTAAAACACGTTAAACCGGTGGGGGGGGGAGAGCCGACAACAATAATAATGAATCGCCGGTAACGTCGTCGTCCAAAGCGCGTCATTTTTCGGACGCCCGAGAATTGTCGTGGCGGTCCGGCGCGGAAAAGGCCAACGGTGATCGTCGCGCCGGTTCGCGAGGCCGGCCGTCAAATAAACCGCGCCGGCGAAACGATTGTCGAACAAGCGACGTATTCGCCCCGGCGGTCACATAAACGTCACACACGGAACGGTCCCGATTCCCCCCTGCGGCGTACCCGACGGAACGGTTCGTAAGTGCCGCGCGCCCGGCGGATCGTACCGAAAAACGAATTCCGAAAAACGATTTTCGGGCGCGTACGTCGTTATACACCGGACCATCGTGGTGTGTGTGTGTGTGTGTGTGTGTGAGTGAGATGAGGGGGGGGAGGAACGCCATATTATCCGAATACGTCGGAACTATGCGAATTGCACGCGCTTAATTGTTCCCGGGTCGTCGGACAATCGCTGTTCGTGTATGGAAACGGTAGGATTCTCGTTCTTCTCGTAAAGGCGCGTTCCAAGTTCCTTATCCCCGAAATGATCGCCCTACCCGTAAAACGCTTTAAATACTATTCGAAATCACACGACCGATTCTCCTGTCCATCCTCCGTTACTTTGTTTCAAAGTACCGCCGCGTCGCTCCTAGATCTACCGCTCCTTTATGTGCGCCGTATTCGTTCATCCGTTTATTTGGCCAATGGGCCTTGTTAAGGAGATTAATGTCGAAAGCCTATAGTTCATTCAGCGTTGTAGCGTAATTACTCGTGCGTGTTATCGTTTGAATCGACGTAAATCGATTAATTGTAAATCGTTTTTACGTACTTGTATAAAAAAAAGGCCATTGCCCGTTAAATTAAATATATATATATATATATATATATGTATACGGATGAGGCTGAAAGGGTTCTATAAAAGTATAGTGAGACCAACTATGTTGTATGGTTCAGAGTGTTGGACGGTGGACAAGAAAATAGTGCGGAAAATGAATGTAGCCGAGACGAGAATGCCCAGATGGATGAGTGGGGGGGTGACAAGAGAAGATAGGATAAGGAACGAATATGTAAAAGGAAGCGTAGGAATAGCGTCGATTGTGGATCAGATGAAGGAGAATAGACTTAGATGTTCATGTTACGTGGAGAGAAAATTCGGAAGCGGCAAGAACGGTTATCGAATTGAGTATGAAGGAAGAGGAAGACCAAAGAAGTGGTTGAACATGGATGGAATGTGATATGAGGACTGCTGGTTGTGTGTTTGTAAATGATGTGGGGAGATCGGGTCGAGTGGAGGTTTATGACCAATATAGCTGGGAAAATAAGGCGAAATAGAAGAAGATTGTTCGTATTAGTGCACGTCGCGTTTTCTGGAGAAAATGCTGTACGTTTCCGGTCGTTATAATCACGAACGTAAAATCTGATATAACGTACGATATCTGGCGATCGATCGTGTTGTCGATTCGCGATCGAAATGATTATTCCCGAACGTACCCGAAGGTGCGATCGGAAGGCTTTTTGCGTTCGGGTCCCAACACGGCCCCCGGTCGGTGTCCGGCCGATGTCGGGGACGACGTTCGTCCGAACGACTTTAGCAAACGAACCGGATAGCGGCCGCCCAGGGACCGGTTTACCGGCCGAATGAATTTTTGGGGAGGGGGAGGGGATGTGCGCGCGCGCGGCACGGCGTCGGGTTTTCTCGTGGGTTCGGACGGTTTTTCGTTTGCCCGTCGTCCGATAAAATTCACGTCCGACGTACGCACGCGCACGGAAACGGCCCGATAACGGACGAAAGAAATGCACGCGGATAATTTGCACAGATGACGGTTGCGCACCGTCCGACGCGATTCGTTCGCCAAAACGGATTCTACGAATCCCGCGCGCCACGTGGACACGACGTACCCAACGAAATACACGCACACGCACACACACATATACGAAGTTAACGTTATATTATTATTGTAGGGCGTGCGGGAGTGTAACCGGCGAGTTATTTTTTCCTTCCGGCGAATAGTTTCGAAGATTCCGAAACTATATGATTCGCTATTCGACGGCTTCGACACGCGGAGTAGAAACGGCAAAAACGATTGCGTTTTTCCGCAAAACGGATTGTACGGAGGAATGTCTGCCATAAAACGAGTGGCAAACGCGGTGAACAATTTCGTGGGAGGGGGTATGGAGGGGTTTCGAAAAAACGTTACGTACAAAGAAAAAAAAATAAACGTTTATAAACGAGAATATTCTCGATACGAATTCGAGTTAATTGTGCACAAAGTAACCTACGTACTTTTATTTTTTATTCTCGTGGGAAATAACGATTGAATTCGTCTCGTCTATCCTTTTTAACTGTCCCCACCCCCCACCCCCCATTTGTATCGTAATAGAAAAACGAAGAGGGTTGAACCTCCCCTGGCAAAATACATTGTACTCGTTCGGAAAAACGTATCGCGACGTCCTTAGTGTAATGAGTTCGTAAAAATGCTTTCTACGTATTACGCGTGTTACGTGATATATACGAACAATGTATCCGTTTTTCTCATTTTAAGTATTAATACTTCAAAAAGCGTACAATTTACGAACATCGAAACAATCGTCAACGAATACACGTTTCCAATCATTTTGATTTCGGTTTATGAAACAAAACGTAGTATTTTGTTAGCGTTGTATATATATATACACACACACACACACACACACACACTAACGAAATAAAAGTAAAAAAAATTTAGAATTCGAAAGTTTTCCTAACCAGCGTATTTGTTGATGAAAATTGACGTTACTTTAAAGTTGTCGTTTTTCTGGTTTTGCTTTTTCCCCCCGACAGCTTTCGACTCGAAAATAAAAGTTTCTTACAAATTTCGAGGAATCCGAGAGATTTACTAAGTACGCATTTTTGTCTATCGGAACGAGATTATTTTACGATAAAACGTTAAGTTTTGTTATTATCTATACGTCAATATGTAATTGTAATACAATAGTATTGCTCTAATTTTTCGTCTCTAGATCGTCTTGGTCGAACTAATCGAAAGTATCCGGACTGACGATTGTTCATTTTTCGAAATCTGTCGACATTATGGGCGAAAAAATATACGACTTTTCGCCATTAAAAACTCGTATTTACGTCGTTCAAATTAAATTATTACGAAGCTAATAACTCGTTTTCTCTAGCGCTCCGAATTTGAATCGCGGCGTTTACTTTTCGTTTATACCGTTAATACGCTACACTACAAAAACTGTCGTTGGAACTGAATTCGTGTTTATTACGTTCCGATATTATCGTATTTTCCAGCGTATCAGACGTTAATAAATTTAAATTATCGTCAAATCCGTACATACCGATCGTGATATTCAAACAATACGCGATACGAAAAATCGGCAAATTCCATTTGACACGCGGAGTACGATAATATAGCCGGGTATCGGTTTCCCGTCTGTTTCCGAAAGGCAAAATACGTACAGCGACGTAGTGGCCCGTCGATTTGATTCGGTGGAACGGAAATCGTTTTGGACAGATACACGTCCGTCGTGTGTACATACCGATCCCGTACGGGATTTCGTATAGACGTACGCCAAGTTCCGAAAATTATCGGGACGCAATAAACGCGGTTACGAATCACGTACGGTTGGCGTAGTGGGTTAAACGAATAACGAATTTCGGGAGAAACGTCGCGCCAAAACAAATGGCGAATACGCGACGGATACCGTCGTATTCCTTGTTGCCGGTAAGTATGTATACCGTAGACGTATGGACGTAAGACGCGTCTACGGTGTCGCGACGGTAACGGCGCACTGTTTACGTTTTGGTATGCGTTTACGGCCAATGTTTAAACGAACGTTCGGAACGATTTTCGACGAATTACGGTCCGTTGTTATTGTCCATTATAGTTTTGTTCGGTGATCGTTAATGACGTCGTTGCCGCTTGCGCGCGTTTAGGGAACGGAAATTATTTACGGGCGGCCAGTGTTGCGGATTATTGAAAACACACCGCGGTAACGCGACTCGTCGTCGTAATTACGAATTAAATTACGGCGGTCCTCCTCCGATTGAAAACCAAGGCCGCCGCCAGATATATGCGGCGGTATTAAAATTCCGAATCGTTCGTACCGCATAAGAAATAGTAGTACGAAAATGCATTCCGCCATCCCATACATAAAAGTCGTGTAGCTAATTTAGGTCTCGGCGTTTATTATTTTCACGTTCGTTATCAGCAAGGAGATCTTCCCCGTAACTCAGTAATTATTCCAATTAGTCTGCGACGTGTTACTCGTCGCCCAATCCCAGTCCTGCAACATAATACGTTTTCGATTAGTTAAAAATAACGATATCATTATACACAGTCGCGCGCGAGTTTATTATAAAACGAAATGTACACACGCGCGTATACGTTACGTATGTGTATATATATAATGTAACGATTCGACGATAGCGACGTCTAAAGTTTGTTAAAAATGAACAAACGGGGGTTTTTTAGTAAAAATTATTTATAGAGACGCGATTAGATAATACGATCGTTTACCGGACGTACGAAAAAGTAAACGACTGTTTACGATTACGTAACTTTCGAGTTTTGGACGCGCGTTCGATTAAAAACCCCGACTACAGTGCGTACAACAATATCGGATCGTCCGGAAACCGATGGACGCGACGGCGGCTAATTATAGAAACAATTAGCGCGTGATATTCGTTTCGTTATTATTATTCGGCCCGGTGGGCCGATTACAAATGCACGTACACGCCGGCCTACGGCGCGCGTTCAAGGTATTGTAAGCGATTTACGGGACGGGTAAAAATACGCGCACCGCTATTGGTCGGTGTTGGACTTTCGAATTTTTACGTACGTATATACGCGCGCGCGGTCGCGTGGCCTAGGCTTTCGCGCGAGATTTCGTTTCGTGATCCATCAACTACCGGAATTTCTGTCGGCCAATTTCGGAATATTTTTTATCGCCGCTCGCCTGTCCGTTTATTTATCGTCGTAGATAAGGAACCGATCGGTAGATTTTTGTTTTCGTGTCGAGCAACGTTGTATACAAATACGACTAGGATTAAATAAATCGACAACTATGAGTCGGTAACATTAAATAAATAAATAAACGTGAATAAATAAATAATAGTAACAAATAAATGATAAATAAACAGTAAGTAAATAACGAATAGATAATTAATTCGGTGTCAGTATAGTTTGATTGCGTATTATAACGTTGTTGAGAGTTATGTGTCAGATGCTATCTTGCCAAAACTTGGCCACTTCTATTCCTCCCTTGGTCGCTAACATGCTGTCGTCCATTGTACAGGAAGTTGGGCAGCTTAGGCAGCTTATTAGGCGGGACATGGTCTGAAACTGTCCACAGTCACAATATGTATTCTCGACAGGGATGAGACCCCATTTTGCTTGGTTTTCTTTGGATCGTAGTCTATTTATTGCTCTCCACGTTGGCCACTCTAAATTGTTCCCTGCAGGTAAGTGTTCGGCCGGTATCAACCACTTATCTAAGCGTTCTCTAAAGTCTCCTTGTCTAAGGAGTGTTTCCATCTGTCGATCTTTTCTTGATTCTGATTTCTTTCCAAAATTTGTGTACACTTTTAGGAAGCTTTTCCTTGATTCCAGGCGCGTGGACGGGGGGGCTAATTCCAAACATCGGACGTAGCTTATCGTATTTTCGCTTCGTTCGTTCCCAGTCTGCCTCGACTCCCCGGCGAATGTCAGGAGGGGCAATACCTGCTAGGGGAAAGATTTCGCTGATTGGCGTGCTCATTAAGCAGCCAGTTATGAGGCGACATGATTCGTTGAGTGCGACGTTTACTTGCTTTACGTGTGTAGATCTGCTCCCAGCAGGGCTGACGAATTCTCCCACTGAGAAGCACAGTGATAAGGCAAAGACTCTTAGAGTGTGAAACAGATGAAATATATATATATAAATACACGCGGGATCGTATTTTATTTTAAAATTATCAAAATTCAAACGACGGCGCCCTTACCGAGCTCGAAATACGCGTTTTCGTTATAACGATTAATTATTAACGACTGTTTTGCCGTGCCGTAACGACTAATACGTAAATAACGTATTTCAGTTTCCGTTGGCACGAACAGAACCGGGCCCCCATCCCTCCTACCACCATTCGACGAGTATATCCGAAGTATATTGGTTTCCATCCAAATCCGTATGCGTTAATTATTCGTCGGTTGCATTTTCGGCGATAATTATGTAGAAAAGAAAGTAAAAACCACGGCGTTTTCGTCCGGCCGTGCTCTAACGGAACGTCCCCGAAACAAACGCCTTTCACGATATTTACGTATCGTTTTAAACGTCCACGGATTGGTCGTTTCGTCGCAACCGTACGAATTTCCATTCGTTTTGCCATTGATACGGTCCGCGACGAAATTGTTTCCCGTTACGCCGTGCGCGTGTTTCGAAGCGTTGTCTTTTCCGGGTATTCAATTGTCGTTACGGGTGTGAAGCTTTACGGCCCTCGGCTCGAATAGCGGCGTGTAACGGACCGCGAGAATGCAAACTATTATTAGAACGCCGCGGGAAAATTGTCGAAAAAATTTTAAACGAATATCGTCCGTAAAAATAATATGCGCACGACGGACGCGTTAAATGCCGCGCCCGTGTATGGATTTACGATTGGGGGTAACATGGGGCGGCAAATGTTTTCGTTACGACTACCGAAACGTCGGCGCTGAAATATTCGAAATACGAAAAATACGACTCGTAGGGCACTGTGTATATATATATATATATATATCCGAATGTTGCGAAATAGCATATCGCCATAGTTCTGCCGTGACAAATTGCAACCATTTTTTTCTCGTTCGAAAAGAGTCGAGCGTTATGTCCGTTCGAAAATCGATCGAACAACCCGACTATTTTGAATATCGGGACAGATATTCTTCTCTCCCTTGATCTCGAAGTTACAATTTCAGATTTTATATCCGAACCGTTTGTGAGTAACCATGTCCGTCATCCGTCACGGCTAGTCGAAAGTAAATGTCGAGTCGAACGCGTACAATTCAAAACGTTTACTATCGTCGTTGATGGCGAATTACTTTTGACGTTATGGTCGCGCTAAACGCG
>JAIPRN010004038.1:0-17395 GCA_025469175.1 Geopemphigus sp. TES_GeoC_2020 | reverse complement strand
CCGATTGAGTCGCAATTGCGCGATAACCACAGAAATAACGCGTTTCGTTTATATAAAAAAGATTACGATAATTACACGGCTATATAAAAAAACATGTCACGCTTATGGGCACGAATTAAACGAACACGTGTCCCGTATTAATTGAACAGATAAATATGGAAACGAACGAACCCGATAAACAACGATTATTACGATCGACGTATAAAAAACGGCGAAGATAAAACACGCCGATTTCGGCGACATACGAGCCAGCCGATACGCCGCAATAACAATCTAACCGAACAACTCTGTCATAAAAGACAAAAATTATGCCCGGCCAGTGTCTGTCAATCATTGGACCGTCTGTCGGTCGGTAGAACACCGGATGGCGTTCACGGAGATGGCGTCCATCTCACGGGGACAGACAATTCTAATCTTCAGCAGAATGTGAGCGCACTCCAGCCACGAGTCATCAGGTAACAGACGTCGATATTCCGAGCATCAAGAACTGTTCTCTGTTCGCCAGTATTTCAGCGTCTCGATACGCCGCAATAACAATCTAACCGAACAACTCTGCCATAAAAGACAAACATTTATGCCTGTCCAGTGTCTGTCATTCATTGGACCATATGGCCGTCGGTAGACCACCAGTTAATCGGTACGGTCGTTTGGTAGAACACCGGATGACGTGTGTCTCCTCACGGGAACAGACAACTCTAGTCTTCAGCAGAATGTAAGCGCACTCCAGTCACGAGTCATCAGGTAACAGATGCCGAGCATCAAGAGCTGTTCCCTTTTCGCCAGGATTTCTGCGTATCGACTCGTTTTTATTGCCGGTGAATTCGAGTAAGCGAACCGACCGTCCTACTTTCCTCGGTTAATTTTACGAGTATTTCTTTTTCACTTTTTAAACTCGTTCAAATCCACAAGATCGGAGAGGTTAGTACATAACAACGTTCTTAAATAATTCTCGAATTCGCGAACAAATGTCCGTAATAACTCGTTAAATTAAACGTCTATAACACCCAAAAAAATACCTTCATATAGGTATCGGTGTTTATCACTTTCTTTTCTCGCTCTCTTTTGAGGAACACATTTACAAGCGCACGCTCGCGTCGTCCGTCGAAATGGTTGTACCAGAATCGCCTATAGTTTTGCGAACGCGTGCCCGCCATTGCTGCGGTATAACCAATTACGTAAGTCGTGATACACGGAACGGACGAGGCTCGCGAATTTTCGTATAATTGAAATTGGACCGTCGTGCTTATTATTTTCTCCGGTTCGTCCGTCCGAACGCGCGAACAAATACCGTCGTTTATTCACGAAGGATTATCGGATTGAAACTTCGCGGAATGTGCGTGGGCGCGTGTTAATATCGCGTCTCAAACAAACGATTATGACTACGCGAGTACGTCGCGGACCATACCAAACGTATTGGAATCTCAGCGAAAATACGAAAAACAACCGATAAATGAAGTTCGGTACGAATTCGTGAAGGAAAATCACGTCACTCGCGAAAGATAATAAAATATGGTATTATATATGTAAAACATAGGACGTGTCCTCCGAAGGGCGCAGAATTTATGGTGGATCATTCCGAAGGTTTGGTAAGTGTCTCGCACAAATTCACGATTTGGATTTAAAACTCAATTTTACGTTGGCGACGTTACGTAAACGGCGTCAACCCCGCATTTTTCCTTAATATTATTACGGTTGGATTGACTCCCGATTCGATCGTTTTGTAGTTTTTCCGAAACAATAACTATTTAGGGAGAATAAAAACGTAAATTTCCCTTCAGTACGTTTACCTCGTAAAATGGAAAATGTACAATCACGTGTACGACGTCGCCTTTCGTTATTGTAAACCTCCGTTGAATAGTACAAATATTTACCAGGCAGGCAGGCAGGCGTACAAAGGCGATACACATTTACGAAATTGTTAATCGCGTTTAAAAAAAAAAGGTTCCCGTTTAAGTGTACCGTTTATCGAATAACACGAATGTTATACACGCTCGGGCGGAAAATGTTTAAATTTTAAGCGACGTATTTGTGTACGAATGTACACATATTACCTACGAAGTAATCAAAAACGCCATTGTACAATATTATATTACGTACGGTGAAATTCGTCATTTTCGTTCGTGAAATAAGAGACGAGCAATATGATTTCGAACACATACAATTTTATTTGTCTTACGATTTGTCGATAATAATATCGGCAACTCGATTATCGTGAAATATCTTGGGTTACCACGAATTCCAACGTTTATTTAAGAGAATTTGTTATTTTCGAACATTTTCGTGTTATTCAAACGTACATGGTCTTTGAAAGTTGTATAATTACCACGTTTGGAATTATCCGGTAAATAATTTTATTACTCCAAATATCGTCGTTTATTTTTATAAATGTTCATATATCCGATCGTTAGCTTAAATTATAAATAAAGTTGCAAACTTTGTTATTACGTACGCTTTATTATTTTATAATTTGGTTCGATTATAATTGTACGAAAAACGTACTTGTAAAATAACGGCGATTTTGAAAAGGAACCTAACTTTGAACTCGTATCGTACAATTAAATATTGTAATTGTATACGCGCAATTTATATCGTACACACTTTTATTTCCCGAATAAGTTTTTTTAAAAATTTTTTATTCGCTAAACGAAATATTTTTAAGACCTAGAACCGTTTTGTATCGCGTATGTCGTTCGATAACAACGTTAGTAACGTAGGTTTAGCGCCAAAGCGGTTATTTTTTAATAATCGACGAAATAGTTTATTTTCGAAAATGACTTAGTTTATTAAGTCGATCGATTAAATTTAAGAAAATTTAAGCGACGATGAATAAGTGTGGCTAAAACGAGCGTTTTGACTATCGTACGTTTTGCGCGTTGAATTATCGAACGCGACGAGTTTTGTTTGCACGATCGTTTTTGAATGTGACGAACGCTACCATAGGTCCGAAATCAAAAATCACCAATGTTGACACTCGTTGTGCAGTAAACGAACGCCATCGTTGTCGATTTCCTATTACTACGAGTAATTATAGTGCGAGTAATACGAGAATTTGTAATCGCGTCGTCGACGACGCTGCGTAGCGACGGAATACAAATATTGTAACTCGATGGGGGGGGTTACTTGAGATAACGTCCGTTATCGGGACGGCGCATATTTCGAAGGGTTAAATTCCGGGGAGTTTCTCGATTTAGGGGATCCCAAAGGCGTGCTTCTTATCTGTGGGTAAACAGTAAACGTTATGAGCGTGCGTTATTGGTAAATGTCGTTTTTACGTTTTACATTCGACGGTTAACGAACGATGTGTACACGTTTTCGATAATACGAAAATACGTACGATAAAGCGGTTTTTTTTTGTTCGTTTACATTTCGTTCGCCAATACTTTTTCATGCAGAAATACGAACGTTCCGATGACTTTGACACCCGTTTTGTGTTCCGGTAGTTAATCGCGTGTAGTCCGTATTTCGTTTTCGACACGTTTTCCCACCCCTTCGGTGGATTCCTTACGCGCGATTATAAGCGAAACAAGAAACGGAGAAATTGTCCACGTGTTTATAGTATTCGAAAGTGCGAAATGCGATAAAATCTCCGACATATTATACCGTTTTGACGATATTTTTTTCATATTTTTTATGAACCACTCCTAGCGTCGCTCCCATTCGTTTTCTGGAATAAAACGAATTGAAAATATTAACGCGGCTTTTAAATCTCCGCCGTCTGTGCGTTTCGTTTTGGGCCGAAATCCACAGCGCCCGCGGCACGTTACGTGTTTTTTTTTCGTTGTCGTTATTATCTAAACAAAGTTGACGAAAAACGTCGTTCGTTTAAACGCTCGAAACACTATTAATAAACGCTACACGATTTCCCGTTTTAGACGAATTGAAACGAACGATTCGGCAATAAGTCCGAAAAACAAATTCCGAATATCGAATAACTTCCCAGTAATTATTACTCCACGTGTTTATCGAACGGTTTTAACTTCGAGTTTTCGGCGACTTTATTTTAAGTATACGCTGCGCATTGAGCCGGGCAAGGTTTCGTTTCGGAAACGAAAGCGGCTTACTCGCGTAAAATCTCTCGTCTCCTTGTTTATTGTTTGTACAGAGGAAAAAAACCGTACTAATTGAATACTTAATTTTTTACCGACACGGTTTTTCGTGTTTGTTTTTTGTTGTTACGTCGAAATAACGCGTTTAATTTGTTTTAATATTATCCAGGAACGGCGGTACCAGAGAACTCGGCTAGTTCCGTTTGTACGGCGCTGCCAATAGGCAATTTTGATACAGGCTCGCCGTCTGGGCGACAGGGGCAATAAGTTGCAATTCTATCGGTAGTTAGGTATATTAATAAATAGGTTAATATTATCAATAACCCATGCGCCAGTAAATGGTTTTTCGGTACGTTTAAACAAATTTTTTTTACGAACTAAAAATTGAAACGCGTCGATTTTTTCGACGCCGTTTTAATTAAAATATCAAAAAGTTATTTCGGCAAAATGTTAATAACAGAGAGTGGCGAATGAAAACTTTTCCGAATCAAATTCGGTTCACCCAAAGGGGTCGAATATTTTGTCTAATTTTATGTCTAAAACGGTGCTAACCGAACCGTTTCCGATTATTATTATTACCATCGTCGTCAGGTTACGGGTACGAAGTTTTTATAAACTTTATAAATTGCTTTTTGTCGGCGTTTAATATATCGGGCAATTTTAAAACCGTCGCTTTTAACGGTATACAATTTATAAACCGTTATCGAGGCAATAATATTAATAGGACGCTGAACGTACCCGGCACGTTATTGTTTCGACGACGGCGTCTTCATATCGACCACCGGGCGGCAATCGTACGCGATCCAGTATTTCTTCTTTTTGAAATATATCGTATCACGAAATACGCAACACCGCGACGTGAATTTGAATTTCTTTTTTAAATAGATTTCTCGATTGCTTCGGTCCGAAATACGATTTCAATTGCCTGTTTCATAATTGTTTAATTACGAGCTGAACAATCGTTTTAAACGATACACGATCAATATCGATTTTCGTTGTACGAATTCGTTTTTCATTAGTCGATATGTTTAGTAGAAATACTATTACAACGTTTATAACTATAGAAATAAACCTAATTAATAAACGTACCTATATATAAAAAACGGTTTTTTTTTCGAGAATAGATTTTTTTCCACACTAGTCGGCAACGAAATTTCACAATATAACGATACCGTTTTCGTAATACGACGACACGTTCGCTACGAGATTTGAATAAATCGGTCGCACCTATTTTCGTATTGAAGTACAAGTTGACCTAATTCGTCGCGTATACGCCGTATTCAAAAACACTTACGCGGATATTTGATTTTCGTTTCGTTTGATTTTGCGTTGGTTTTCAAACAACGGTTTTCAGTAATTACGTTTTCGATACCGATTTTTGCGTTTATCAATATTTATTCATTTCGATAGCGGTTTCGATTACAAATATCGATATTTTTATTTATTGACGCGGAATATCGATTTAGATTTTTCCCGATATTTGTACGCGTATAGATTTTCGACGATTTTTACCGGTAACGAAAAATTCTGTTCGAAATCGTATTTGAGTCTCGAATTAAATACGTAGGCGATAATTTTGACGTCAAACTTCGACGGAATAATCATTATATTCGAATAAAATGTTCACGAGAAATCGTCTATATATGTGAAAAAAATTACGAAAAACGTCGTTTTAAAACGCGTGTAACGTTCGACTTTTGTAAAAAAACAAAACGACGCGAATAAATCGTCCGTACAGTATGGAAATGAATTTAATTCAACGTATCGGCGAACAATTGTAATTACAAACTCACACTCTATCGTATACTACTCAGTTATTATATAACGATAGGTCACGCGAGAAAACATTGACGTTTATACTCGAAATTGACGTGAAGAAATGTCCGAATGTAATCCTCCGGACACGGCGATCACCTATGTCCTAAATATGTATAAACGGTACGAAATGTCGCGTTGTCGTCTCGGGTCAGTCAAATCAATCGTTGTACACAAACGATTTGGAAATAGCGTCAAGTAAAGTACGCGGAGCGTTTACGTTAAACCGAACATTTTGACTTCGAATTAAATTACTGTCTAATAATTACCGAACGACGAATCTCGGGTAAGCTAAGAAGTGTCTTCAGCCTTCGCTCCGACCGCTGTATTTTATACGTTTGCTTTTTCGTTTAATTACGCGATCGATTAATTTACGTATTTTTTATTCGATCGTAAATCCGTTAATAGATCTCGTTAATTTTGCGTAACGTGGTCGTTCGCACGTCATAGCGATACTAATTTCCTTTTAAACTCGGTATTACGTTTTTCGTATATTCGTGTCTACGACTAAATATATTAAAACTAATCGGAAGATTAACGCGCGGATATTTGAAGTTAGCGGCTAAACGATATAAATAAAATATTCCGTAAAAAAGGTCGATTTAAAACATATAACTCTAGATACGAAGTTTCAAAAGATGATTAACGACGCGAGTAATTATTAAAGCGAAAAAAATGTTTCTTTAAATTCGATACGGTCGTTTTTTACTTTTTTTTTTTTTAAACGCGTTTTATCGATCGACAGTTACGAACGCGAACTGAAAATTATTAATTATTTCCTTCGTTCTTATATTTTAGAGCGAGGATGTGTCACGTCGAGAGACGGCGCGGTATATCGTTCAAAACACGCGTGTTTTCAATGTGCTTTATTTGCATATGCAGTTGGACGAGCGACGGTTTAAAGGGCGTTTATTCGGACGACGAATACCATTTTAGGAAGCGAAAAAACAACGATAACAATAATATCGACCGAAAGCGAGCGTACGCCGTAAACAATTAGTATATTTTATAGGGAAAACGGTAAAATAGACGATTTACGTACAAAGTTATTTATTAGTTTGTATTTTTAATTTACCCGCCGTTCGAGTCGCGTTTTTTTCGCCGTATTTATTATTTTGACGTAAAACTTGTACGCGGTATCTTAAACGGTCTCCGATTCGTATTTTTCTCGACACGACGGGCAATTTCGTTTTACCTACAGTCGAACGAACCTCGTTAGTAAAACGTTCATAATCACCGATGGCACGTGTTCATTACAATTCACGAGTGCTCTTCTTTTACGCACACGATCCGCACCTTGCGTTTCGCCGCAGATTTCCCGTAAATTTTAACGAAGCGCTAAGTAGCGTTTTTACCATCCGGTCAGTGTAGGGGGGGGGGTCAACCCACCCGGGGATAGTGTAATTAGCGTTCGTTCCGGTTCGTTTCGAATAATTAAACGACGGTTGGCCGACGTTTTCTTCGTCCAATTATTATTGCGGTACGTCGTCCGAACGGTTGTTAATCATCGGTCTAGAATGTATTTCCATTAAGGTTATCGTTGGATAGACGTCATTTCTGAACACCGTTGGCACCGGGACCGCGATCGATACGTCGGACTAAAACCGATCACGCTATTGTACGGAGTACGCGCGCGTATAAAGGGTTTAATTTCCGCGGGTTTCGCGAACAAGATTCTATTTATTAGAAAACGACCGATCCCGCACGGCGGTCAAATACGAACTCTGTACGTATATATTTGTACGTATACGTTCTTATGTACGAGACCATATATGTAATCACACGCCATCGACGTATAAATCAACTTGATGCGTGGCGTTGCCTCTATATATTACACACGCGCGCGCGTAATATACGGCCGTCACGTTTTAAAACGACTAGATAGTGTCGTGGGTAATACGAACAACGAACAATCGGCCGAGACGTCGGTGTTTCGTCCAAAGTGGCGATTTTTAGAAACGTGTTGGAACGCTTTGTTTCGTTTTCTCGACGTTTTCGCCGTCGTCTCGCCCTAATTTATTTCCTATCCCGTTTAAGCGCCCCGGTAATTTTTGGCGAACGTTTTACGCGTAACGTCCGAACGTATATTTCGTGTTAACGTATCGCGGCGAATATTTTGTTATATGAATTAAACGAAACGTCCGGCCACGACGAATTGGTATTTTTTTTTTTGTTTTTTTGGCGCCATCGGACGCGTAATTATTATCGTTACGTATTAAACGCGAATGATGTTTTCGTTTTTTTTTTTAACGGACGATTAACGGTCGTATAATATATACTTATAGTTTACAGTTCACGTCGACCTAAATCGAATAATATTCTACGAGCGATGCCTAATAGCGGTTTTTGATTTTTCCCGGTTTTCCTTATTAAATTATAAATAAATTAATACGTACATTATCGAAAATCGATAAATCGTAAATATCCGATTTACTATTTATTTTAATTCGACGATAAATCGAAATCGAAATTTAATTAGACGTTCGGAAAAACGTAATAAATATATTTATTAAATTATCGTTCGTGTAACCGATTTCGAATTGTGATAATGATTTGTATTTTTAGACGAAGCGCCTCGATCATCAGGGGAAAGGCTGCGATTGTTTGTAACGTAAAATATACGTTTATATATCAGTTTTATTGTTAACGGTATGTAAGTATAGATTTTGTCACTAAACGAGCATTGATCGACAAGCGGCAATAAAAGAACATCATTTTATGTACTCGAGTTATTTATTACGGAAACGTAAAAAACGTAGTTCTGATTTCTGGGTAAGTTACGATATTATTATTGTATATATATATATATTATACGATATATCGTATTTTCAATAGATCGATATACATATATATACAGTGACGGACTTAGACCCGAATTTGGGGGGGAGGTTAATTTTTTAAATTAATAAATCGGACGATCCTAATGAAACAAGACGCGTTATAAACTTTAATAGAGTATTCATTTTTAACGAACACGTTTTACTAAAAACGTTTAAAAATATTTTAGTTTAGACGAAAAATATACGTCTCGTAAGAAATTAATTTTTCCTAAAAATTTTCGGGAAAGAGGGGGTTTAGTACGCCACTGTATATAATACGTAAATAATAATGTTGTAGACATTTCGACTAGTATCTTAGCCGTTGCCGATTGTGACTCTCGTTACATATATTGTTGAACGTTATAGTTGCAGGAGACGTTTTTTCCGCGGATAACTATCAACGGCTCGAGTGAAATAATATGACGCCTGACGTATTGTTACGTTTGATTGCGAGAAGAAAACGTTGGTTGGTGAGCGAACTTCGTTTGCCGGGTATTTCGAACCAAAGCGTACGGAAAACCTCTCCAAAGCCAATCCGACCCGGACACGAACTGATTTGTAAAAACGAAAAAACAAGCTAATATCGTTTATTCGGAGCGGTTTATTTTACGCGCTACGCGTAAAATAAAAAGCCTAACGAGCCTAACGAACGAACGATTTAAATACACTTGGGTATATATCGACGTAATATCGGAGTGTTCCGTTATTTTCAACGAAAAATTCCAAAACGGGCCGACGGTCCGCGTAGACATTTTCGACGCTGCTCGACGAATTGCTCGTTTCATTTCTTAATCGAAACATAATCGACCCGCCGTAACGATGTTACGTTAAAAACGACGTCTACAAATCGAACGAAATTCGTACGAGTTTGGTTTTATCACGTTACAGTATGCACGGCATACATGGCCTTAACGTCACACGGATCCGTTCGAACAATTCTCTTACGTTGGCGAACGAACACGCGTCTAATTGGCGAACGCGTCGCGAAATACCAATGATATTACGCCACCGTAAAGCGTCGTAAATTAATATCGAACGCGATAGATTTTATGAATGTTTATGAATGTTTTTCGCCACACTCGTATTTACTAACACTGTAAGGATTAGCGCGTAGTACGGAAAATTCCGTTCGATTTTCGTCATTTTTAATTCGATTCGTACGTTTTTCGAATAATTATTTATCGTTTTAATTGTAACGATAATAATGTAATATGTAATAATATAATAAGAAAGATTTTCGTAAGAGTTCCCGGGCGTGTCGTCGTGTGAAATAGTTGAAAATAATTGCCGCGAAACCGTTTTCGTTTGAATTATTCGTTAGAAGCGCTATGAGGCGTCACCGGTGTTGAATTCTCAAGTATTAACAATATTAGGTAGGTAAAATATCGTATTTCGACGCGGATAAAGTTATGGATGACAATAATTCGATACCGACAAGTTTTAAAAATACTATTTTGTACGCGGGTAATTTGACGGAGGGAACAGCACAAAAGCTAGTGGTTAAATGTTTGATCGAATTCGTATCGTTATTTAATACCTCGGGACTTTTGACGGGTACACTCACTGACCAGTTGAGTAATATTCGAATAAGATTTACGTGAGAGTGAGATGTAATGTCGGATAATATCTTTAACGACGGCGTGCGGTGTAGTGGACGAATTGGATAAGAATCGAATATGTTCGATAACAAAAATACGATTTTAATCGAACCGAAAAATCCTATTACGTCTAATATAGTAAACCACTCGTTTTCTAACGCCAAGGTTAGATATTGTATAAAGTTTATCCGCTTACGCCGCTCTAGCGGATCAGAAATATAATAATCGATAATAGAAATATAATCGAACGCCGGTTTATTCGGTTGTTCGGAAACAAAACGGAAAACGCGGTAATAATAGTATTATCGAATTTGATCGTCCCGAAATGATCGATCCGCGGAGGTTTGTTTGTGTCGGGAGTAACGCGATTTATGACGGCGGGGAAAAAAAAACGGTTAATAAATCGCGATAAATGTAAAACGCGTAATACGGAATTAGCGACATCCGTTAAGACGAACGGTTATTTCAGAGCCGTAAGTACACAAACGGTTTCGTTCAAACAAACGCGTCCGTGTATATTCGGCAGTAGTAGAACAAATCGACGATCGTTTGGAAACAATTTTGCGGGCCATAATATTTACGTTATGTATATATATATATATATATATATATTATCTCGTCCGAGGTTACACCCAATAAAAATAACGACGTCGGTGTAAACGGAGGGCAAACCGTTCGGTAACTATTCCTGAATCGTATCGATCGGTTTTATTGACTTTTAGATTTTTCAACGAACCAATATCGCGTTGGTTAACAACGGTATGTTTCGTCATATATATAATCGCCCGTGAACAATATTTCGTACGTATAAACGATAATAATACGATTTGGAAATTCGACGTTTCGGGTAGTAAATCGTTTCCGGTTAGTATTTACGAGTGTTTCTCGGTTTTCTCGACAGTTTTCGGTGCCCAACGACCGTAAATATTACGCGTACAAACGAACGATCCAATTTTTTGCGGCTACGTTCCACGTTTATTTTTAATGAAAGCGAATCCCGTCGAAATATTCGCCGTCGCTTTCTATAAGTCATTTTTTATCAACGACGACGAATTTCGTCACGGAAACACTTTACGTCTTTGGATACGTTATAGTCGTCATTTTCGGATCTCGTTCACTGATTGGAAGCGCACATCGCGTATGTCGCATCCGCCGGAACACGCGGTAATCGGATATGTCGCGATGTCTGGCGAACTACGCCGGTTGTTGCGAGACGACTAATTATCGCGTCTTTTGTACCGGGAGCAACATGTGGTCACAATTTTACTGGACGGTTGCTCCTTTGTCCGTATATGGGCGTTTTCTTTCTAATTCTCGACTCGAGCCGATTAACTGACATCGGTAACAGTCCGCCGTAACGTTGGTCGGGTTACTCACAACTGGTCCGCGAGCTGTATTTGTGTTTGCGCCGAATTCTCGGTGAACGGTTATTTCGAATCGTCGTTGTCCGAGGGCATCTCCAGGGCGCGTCGTTTGTCGACCAAACAGAAATTGCCGCGTTAAACCCGAGCGCGCGGACACCACACCTTGGCCGAGAAAGGAACAAATCGATTCGCACATCGCGGCATTTTCGTTGAAATTCGTAAAGAACGCGGTGCGCGCCTTATTCGCTGTTGCCATTTTCCACTCTACCGAACTGAATACATTACGACGGTTATGTCTTTCGGTAAAACTGTACGTTATTTTTAAATAGCTATTTAACAACGCGTGATTACAAAATAACGGCGAAATCCGTTTAATCGACTTCGTGACGGTTCCGAGTAATTTGGATTATTCGCCCGTAGTAATAATAGTACGACGGGTACACTTTGAAAAACGCGATTTCGAAATTATTTAGGAATACTTGCGTTATCCCCGACGGTGCTTCGGAACGAAATGCGATACGTCGGATTCGTTACCTCTAAACGATTGTACGTTTCGACGATAAATCTTATTTCAATTCCGTATCTGGATTCGGTGGAGTTTCGTGCGTTCGTAAATATACACACGATGTACGCGAATGTCGGATCGATTAATCGATGACTAATGCGTATTTAAACTTTAAGGAAGCGGCTAAAAACGAATTCTCCATCCACCCATATATATATATGCTCGTTTTTCTTAAAACGACGCTTATCGACAACGAATTTACGCGTCTAACGAGCTCGAATTATTTTTAAACGTTAAACGCGTATTTTAACGAAAAAACAAACCGAGCGTAATTAACGTATCGCGTCGAAAAATACATCGTATTATGTAGCGCGTAATAAACGTAATCGGAAAAATGACCGTACAGTACGCGTGTTCCGAATGTCGAATCCACCGACCAAAACGTCGCGCTTAAAAATAATGATTTGTTACGCTCATTACCTTCGCCGCGTTTCCCGGAGTTGGCAGTAAGTGGCGGCGGCGGCGGCGGTCTACGGTTTCGACGGTTCGGAGCCAAAAGTCTCTCGGTCAGTGCGGTGGAAACGCGATTAATTAATTTTTTTTCCCCTTTATTAATTTCGTTACGAAAACTTTCACATCTCGAGCCAACTATTCTCACCAACACACGCTATTACGGTCACTAAAATAATTCCACGCCGCGCCTCTATGTCGTTGGGGTTTTTCTTTCGTTTCTTACGTCCGAATCGTATAGACGTGTGTGTGTATATATATATATAATTATGTAACATAATACGCGGGATTCCGGCGAAAAATACGATTTTCGTTTGCTTCGCCAGAGGTTAGAATATAAACAGTAGGTGTGTTGTTGGGGTGTGCGTGCGCGCGTGCGTAAGCAACATATATACGCTATAAAGACTACTTTTGAACCGTTCGATTTTTAAAAAAAAAAATATTTCGTCCAAAGGTGCGTGAAGTGAAAATATATGTAAATCTCGCGGGAAAGCCAATAAAAAACCGGAGGGAGAAAAAAAACCGAACTATAAATTTAGAACGGAGTTTGTCGGCCCGTCGTCGTTTAGATAAACCAAATTTTAAAACCAAATGAAATAAAAATAAATAACCGTTGAAGTAGATAATGGAAAAAAGGAATTCGTCCGAAACGCGTTTATAAAATACGCGTTCACCCTCGAGCCGTTTTTTTTCGAACGTCATGTAAATAGTGTGATCTATTTTTATTCGGATTCCGTCGCTACACTTCGGGCGCGCGTACGTGCGTGTGTGCGTGTGTGTGTGTGTGTGTGTGTTTCCGTCGTAGTCGTTGCGCGTGTATCGAAAACAACGGTAAATAGAATAGCGACAATCGTACATAATAGAGCACTTTAAAAATCGTTTCATTTTTAAAAAAACGCGCGTCGCCGTATAAAGTTTGTACGTAATTTGTTCGGAATTTATTAAGCGTACGCGACGAAAACGTTTCCTACTCGAAAAAACGCCAACCGCTCCAGACAATAAACGCGACTGTGCGATTTTAATACGTTTCGACGCGTGTGTGTGTGTATATATAGGTCAAAGGTAATTTGTCGCGGACGGTCAAATACGTTTACCGAATGAAAATGTAACGAATAATAGTTTAATACCGCGCGCAGAGAACACCTACGTGTCCCTACGGCGGACTCGGTTCCATCCGATTTTTCGATATTTGACGGTTAAGCGAATTTTATTCGGGGGAAGCAGCCCGTTCGTTCGTCGCCTTTCTTTAGCCAAAAGCGAAAACCGATTTGCCGAGTACGCGTAATCGTTCCCGGCGCCGTTTGCTCCATACGCCTCCGTACGACGACTATTTGATCCACCGAGTTCCCATACAAAACGGAATATAGAAAATCGTCTACGAACGTTTCACGGTATATTTCTCAATACGGCACCCGTGTGTATATTATTCTACCGATCGAATAGGGTTTTAAACGAGTTTCTCTATCGTGTTTGTTATTCGTTCGTAGGCGACGAATTGGCCCAAACTCCCGAATTTCCATAGTTCTTTCGACGGACGACTTTCGACCCCCCCGCCGCCGCCTACCGTATATATCTTTCCACTGTCCCGTACCCGATTGTCTTGCCGACCGTCGGAAATACGCCGGTATCGTTCACTATAGATCCGCGCGTTACACACCACCGCCGGTACGTCACGACGGTCCCAATATGTTGTTACCGTCTTCGCTCAACCACGAAAACACGCCGAATATATTAAAAATATATTAGTCTATTAGCCGTTAGCGTTATCCTAACAGTTGTTCACCGCGCGAGTACGTCTTAAGGAACGATTAAGCACCGTGCTAACTTAACGCTCCCCCCCGAAAATTTTTTTCGAAAAAAATTACGAGACGTACATTTAATAGTCGATAATAACGAAAAACTAAAATATTTTCAAATTTCGACGCACGTTCTAATATAGAACGAATACTCTATTAACGTTTGTAACGCGTCTCGTTTCGTTAAGGTAATAATAAATTTATTTAAAATTAACCCCCCCCCCAAAATACGGCTCTAAGTACAAAAAAATCGGCTCGATTCCGTATCGTCTCTGTTCTACTCGTTTTCACGAACGCGGTAATCTATCGCGAGTACGTACGATAAATAATCGACCGTCAATAGACGTACAATAATTTCGTACGAACGGATAATGTCGTCGTCGTTAACGCTCAGTACGCGCGCGACCGTTTTATATATTTACGGCGGTTTTTTCGAATTTACTACGTACATACCTACCGGGACGGCTACTAGCCGTTAACGATAACGGCCGACCAGAGGGAGTCTCTTTTAACGCGCACGCCGCGGCCACGAAATTATTGTCCGCGCCGTTAAATCCGAACAGTGGACGGCGATTTGTGCGCCGCGCGATGGCAAAACGTCGAAACTTCGCGACGAAACTTTACATTATACGACCGGGGATGATACGTTTATTGCGCCGTAACGACGGCAATAATATATGGTTCCGAAATTCGAGCGCGCGACAATGTGTCGTTGTTATTGAAAACTTTTGGACGATTAACGAATACGATATTAATTCTGTCGTCCCGTTTTACGAACCCGCACGTGTACCACTACACGGGCGGGGCGTCGACGTTCGCTGGAAAATAGGGTTGTTAGAATATCATATCGAGAAACCCAACGCGAATCGCCGGGAAAACCGTGCTGGCGCCGTACCGTAAACGAGCGGGTCGATTGGCGTAAAAAAAAAGGGGCGGATTGATTCCGACTAATCGGCCGCGTACCGGTGGTCGAAACCGGTGATTCTGGGTGAGGTTCGTCAGATTCACACGCGGTCCGTTCCGAATTACGTAAAACGAGCAAACGGCTCCACCGAACGAATGAAATAAGCGAAACGAAAACGCGTAATTCGTCCGACAGAATAGCCGGGACGTTTGAATAGCGGCGGATTAGCTAAACGTCCGACCGATACTCGTCGATACTACGCCGAAAAGCCCAATTTGATTATACGGCCGCGTAATAACGCGCGTTTTACACAATTATCACGCGACAACGGCACCTTCGTTATTATTCTATAGAACGATATCAAGTTGCCGGGGACGAACAAGGTCGGACTTCTCGACGTGAAGTTTTCGGCGAATTTTCATTTAACGCCTAACGTATCGAGAAAAAGGAATAACGTTTCGTTCGTTTCCGCCATTGTTATTATCGCCGACGAAATTTGGCCGAGTAAACTAACCGCCGTCAATCTGCCGCTACTGTATGAGACGTAACCATTTTTGTTTTCCGTACATTTATGACACGTTCGTAATCTCGGGTTTCTAAACAAGATCGCCTCCACACGATTGCTTATAACCATCGCTGATCCGTTCGTATTGTGTGTGTAGCGAATGGATCGAAACCGACGAATTGTCGTCATTCGCGACGGGAAACGGTAAAATTATTCGGCTTATTTCGGACGATACGCGTGGTTTTTTTCAAATCGATAAAGTACGCGCGCCCGTATTAGTCGAACGATAGGAAAATTGTATTCGTCGTCACCTCCCTCGCCTTTATCCCGTCTATTTGGGGTCCTTCGTCCTACGTCTCCATTTGGCCCGATCTCCCACACAGTCCCTCGATCGTATTCAACCACTTCTTCTTTGGTCGTCCTCTTCTTCAGTTCCGTAACAGTTTTTACCGTTTCCGACTCTTTTCTCCTCATGACACGCCTAAACCCGATTCTATTCTCTCTCCCATCCATCCGTCATCATCCTATTACATATTCGTTTCTTATCATTCCTCGTCATCACACTCGTCCATCTGAGCGTTCTCATTTCCGCTACACTCGTTCTCCGCTCCATTTTCTCGTTGACAACTGCCCAACGCAGTATAACGGTCTCGCCACACTTTTATAAAACTTCGGTCTCGTTGATACGAGGAAAAACGGTAATATTTTCGTCAACATTATTCCGTTTACTGTCGAACAAGAATCTGTACTCATCGACTATGTCGCTAATAAATCGTTTTCGAAGCGATTCTAATTCATTACGACTCTACGAATTCCAATTGTCTCTGCTTAAAGACTCGGGAAGACGAACTGGCCAATGGTATTATCGATATTTTACGTTGGATACGGCGAATAATCGAGGAAAAAGTACGCGCGTTTTGTTCGCGTACAACAACGTGAAATTCTCGTTACCGAACTTTCCTTACGACGACGAAAACCATTACAATATTAAACATACGGAAATCGATACTTCGATAAACTTTTAAAAATCGTGTATTTAATCCGGACGGGGTTTCGGAAAAAGGCGATATCAATTATATTAACCGAATTGTCGGGTAAAAGTTGTAAACGTCAAAAATGATATTATTTCCCGATTTCCGAGGGAATAACGAAAATTGATTTTGCCGGAACCCGGCCGACCGTAATAATGACGTATCCGCTTTACGGAATATCCCGGTAGATAGACGCTCGAAAGGCCCGGGGAATGTCAGGAAAAAAAATGTACGAAGAAAATAGGCCGGTTCTAACACAGTCGACCGAACGTACGAACGTAAAAAATGGCCGAATTTTCCGCCGGAACGTTTTTCGTCCGCGGCGTTGCACGAACAACACGCGAAACGTAACCATCGGACAAACGAACCGGGAACTAGTGCTCTGCACGGTCCAAGTTTTTGTGGACTGGACCGGACTAGATGATTATTGTTTAGACCGAAACTAGACCAGACTTAATTATGATTTGACAATGTGAACCGGACCAAACCGATTGCTATTGTT
>JAIPRN010004037.1:0-17396 GCA_025469175.1 Geopemphigus sp. TES_GeoC_2020 | reverse complement strand
AACAAAAAAAAAAAAAAAAAAAAAAAAAAAACGAAAAAACGACGACGACCGTCTGGTAACCACTTGTTGCCGCCCGGCCGTCTCTCCGAACCGTTTCGGTCAAAAATATATTCACCCCGTTTTGTGACGCGACGCGGAGGCGGCGTACTTATCTCGCCCGTACCAGGTGCCGTTTATCCGTACGCGTACGTGCGGCCCGTACGCGGCGGCGTGTCCTCTGTTCTTCGCGTATCGCGATGTAACTGTTACGACCGCGTCGTTGGCGAGTACCTGCGCGCGTTCGAGACAAGGGACCCGAGCGGAGAAAAAACACGCCGCCGTCGTTAAAAAAAAACCACGCGCGATACGTATCTGTTCCGATCCCTCCGGCCGAAACGTTATAAATACATTTGTATTACGAACGCGTAAAAACACGTCCCGCACGTCGTTATTTATACGGACGTTTCACCCCGTCCCGCCGGCGGCCTCGTCGCAATTACTCGGCCGTGAGACGCGCGCAGGGTAAGTACGTCTCTAACCTAGCGAAACCTAACGCGGCCGTGAAGGCGACGCGACCCCGCGGGAAACACGTAACGTCGTTTTTTTCGTTATTAACAGTCGACACACGTTGTCGTCGTCGGCGGCGGCGGCGGACGGACGGACGCGGCCGGTCGTTATACAGCGTGTGACCCGACGGGGGACCCCGCCGACGATGTTTCCTGTTCCGGTCGGCCGTCCCGGTGCCGAAAGGTCTTCCCTCGGACACGTCGGGGCTAAGTACGGTTACGCGCGACACGAGTATTCACTTCGGGCCGACGTACAACAACACCGGCCGCGGTCGTTGCGCGTGTCCTACCGGCCCGGTGTCTACAAGTGTTTTTATCGTATCGTCGACGTCGGGCGTCCGCTTCCACGCGTGATTGTTTTTTTTTGTCCACGAGCCTTTTTGTTCACCTTAACCCCGCGGTTACGGTCCGAAAGCGAACTAGATAGCGTTGCCGGTAAACGCGTTTCCCGCGATTCAACGTCGACGCGGACAATTCGCGTATTGCGCGCCAGTTAGTGTCACCAAAAACGGTCTATCGACGACGTTAGGCTACCGGAATCGTTTTCTAAAACGGATTGGAAATGACGACAAAGTAGCCAAGCGTAACTCGGAACCGTAGTCACGTTTCGTTTTCGTCGTTATTATATTCACCGAACGGTTTGTGGAAATCGACGAGTGGGATATCAACGTACGCGTCGTGTGTGCTTCGGACGAATAGGACCGCGCCGGAGAAATTCGAATAATCGAACGTACCGTCGCGAAGCGAAAAACCGATCACGGTCCGCGCGAACCTACGGTCCGTTTCGGCCGAATTCGAGTCCGTCTTCGGTCGCACGAACGCGTTTAACGGACAGGCCCGTCGAACGTTCCTGGTGTGCCCCGCACGGGCGCCGTACCACGAGTAAGAAAGTAAAAACGGATCGATAACGTCGGTCAACACGTGCCGGATGCGAGTAAACGCCCCATGTTTTCCGTCCGGAATCGCGCGTACACGGACGGCGTTGTATTACGCGCTTAAAGTCCGTAAACGTTGCGTGAATGCGCGGCGCGTAATCGAGCGTCGGTAAACCGGCGACGTGACGACACCGGGGCGGCCTTTCACGGTATCTAGGCGGAAAATAGAGTCGCGCGCGCGTCGTATTCGGCAAGTAACTCGTGCACACACGAACGTCGGCCGTGTTTTTCGAAAACAAACCGTTGGACACTCCTCTCGAACGCCAATCGTTTTTACTAACGGCCAATTACGAGATTACGCGTCGTCGTTTACGGTACTCGGCCACCGTTTTTCGGTCTCGCGTCTCACACACTTATTCCGAAACCGAAAACCCGAACGCGTATTTCGATCGGTCCAACTATATACGTATACGTAACGGTCAAATTTCGATAACGTACGCGTTAGATTAACGGCACGAGTGAGAGAACCTGTTGCCGGAGCGTACGATCGATTTTCGTCGCCGTAATACGACGCGTTTTACCGAATTTCACGTTCCGCATTCGTTTAACCGTAGTTCGTCTTCGTTCGAAGTTCGCCGGTTTTTTTCAAAAAATCGTTTATACCCGATAATTCGTAAGCGTCGGAAGCGAAAAAGAAAGGGCGGACTGTGTACGCGATATGACGATTAATATTTAACGTTCGTTCGCGCGTTTAAATAACGAGCGTTTGGCGCGGTATTCGCGTTAAATAGGTTACCACGAAGAATCGTCCGAGTCGGCGGACCGTCTATCGAACGTTTTTCACGCCATTTACTGTTATTATTAACCGGAACGTTTTAACGTTTGTTTGCGGGAAGTGTTCTTGTCGAACGATCGAGATTGGCGCGTTTAAAGTTTCGACGAACCGCGTCCCTCCACCACCACCACGCGCGGGTTAGTCTAATTTCGTGTGTGTGTGTATATATACACGTCCGGTCGTACGATTTAAGCGAACTATGCGAGAATAATAGAAAGTACGATTCGTACGAAACGTTACTATCGACGCGCCGATCACGAAAAATTGTTTCTATACACATGATCGTGTGTCCGCATAATGAGTAAGGTAACCCCTTAAAGCTATAACGTACGCGTAAAGCGACGCGCGTTTAGAAACTGTGCGCCGATAATTAGCGTAATATTCGCGAGAGGAGCGGAAAAACAAACGGGACCGCCGACATTGTTCGCGGGATATTTATTATTTTCCTAAGAAATCACGGACTTTATTATTAGCGATAATTATTGATTTTAATCGCGCTCGTCCGTATATGTATATAATTACTACGAACGAATATATTATTATCGAACGCGTACTACCCATTTGACCGTGCCGGACGACAGATCTAATATTTCGTGTACGATCCGACGGTGTAGTTTCGGGAGATTTTTTCGTACGTCGGTACAGCGGCGCCCAACAACCGTAGAATAACGTTTTACTCGAAACTTCGGGCGAGTGGTTAGTTAGTCCGCACTAGTGTTTTTCCGGTAACGTTCGTTCGATACGAACGCGCGCGTATTTGCCGCGGCCGATAACCAGTGGACGTTTCGAGCACTCGCCGGCCGATCGAAAAACCGACAAAGTCGCGTCGGACATACGCTCGCGGTTAGGAGGCGTTTACTTGTCGCCGTCCGACACCGTCGACGACGTGCCCGTTTACGGTTCAAGCCGCCGTATGTAACATTTACCGTCGAAATTCCGTAAATTCGGACGTCCGGAGAGCGTATCGGTTAGACGGTTATCGTTAATTGTTTTTCCGTTTCGTTTTTTGGACGTGCCACGACGCATGGGCCGTCACGCGTGCGCAACGTGCAGATAACCTTCTGGCCGGGCCTGTGTCTACCGCCGGGCCGCGATAATCGTAGGAACGTACGTAATAACGTGGAAAATACGAAAAATCTCGCCCGGAGAAGGCGTCGACGCGATTTTCGTTGTGTTTACATTGTTCATTATAAATGCGCGCGCACGAAAAAAAAACGGCGATCGTACGACGGTGATTATTATATGAATGATCGAGGGGAACGAGCGAGAGGGAACTAATATGTAAACAGTTGTAGGGCATCGGTCACGACGGTTGATGGGTGCCCGCCGATACGACGTGCGCCCGGCACGACTGATTGATTTATAGAGGCGCGTCGCTCCCTCCGGCTGCCTCGGCCCGACATCGGTTTCCTATTATTATCATATTAACACACCGCGCCGCGTTCCGCGGGGTTGTGACCGTGGCCGGTCCGGCCGGCGCGCCCGTCGTGGGGCGGAGGAGTAGGAGGGATGGGAAGGAGGGCCGACGTGTTTTCCGCCTACCTGCTCGTCGTAACCGCCGTTCGGAAACGCAATAAAACTATTACTGTCGTCCGAATTTTACACAACCGCGCCGTGCCGTCGAACGGCGTTTATTACCCCCACCCACTCCCTCAATCATACCGGTGATTTTCCAATTTTTAAACGCGTTTCGTTCGGTGCCTAAGTCGTACTAACGAAACCGGACGGTAATACAACCCATTCCGGAACGTTGTTTCCGCTACGAGGCCACGGGTCGTTCGAAACGTAGTAGTAATACGTCGAGTCGTCCGGACTTTATTTCGGGGGCGAAAAAAAACGACGGGCCGTTTTTTAGTCGACGTATTCCTTGGCGCCGTGATTTTAGATTTTTTTTCCTGACAAATTCGACACGGGAAACGAGTTTCGGTGTCGGCATCGACGAATTTATTGTCGGTCCGTCGCTTCAGGCCCGTATTACAACGCGTGTAACCACGAACGGACGTCGCGTACAAATATAATAATTACGAGAGAGCGCGTTCGCGAAGTACAGGAAACACGTTGGTACCGAGCGTGTTTCGGGACCGCGTAGAGCGATTTCGAGTTTACGGAATTACATTTCCGCGGCACGACGAGCGGCCGCTAAATAACGCGCGTAGAAGTCACGTTCGTATTTGAATACCGTGCGCGCCTGAGGGACCGCCCGTCAATTTACCCGGGGCGGTGTATACCGTAAGCGCCGGAACACTTCGGTAAACTGTTCATTTCTTTCCATACCGACCAGTCTAGTGTGACACCCTACACCGAGGGCTCTCGTTCACGACGGTCGCCCAAAATAATTAAATAACTCCGGCGCGATCGTTCCTCCGTTCGGTAATTGATCGTTTTCTGCTTGGTCACTTCCTTCGACGTTTCCGTCGGGACGTCTCAATTAATAATACGCGCCGAATCGGAAACGGCGTTGTTGAGCGTTTTTCGTTTCTTGTGAACAAAAACGAATACCGATCGCGGGCGCCGCGACGACGGAATCGTACTACGAATATTCGTCGGGCGTTTTTAAAAGACGTGTGGACGGCGAATTGCGGTACGTTCGCTTCGGTAGTAAAAGTGTCGACGCGCGCACCGGGAGATGTGTACACCGGATATAGAAATTAAATTTTGAAAAACGTTTTGTCGGCAAAACTGACGTTGGACCGTACGCGTTCGTTATTCGAACGTTACGGTTAAAAACGAACGTTTCGCGGCCGCTTTATGGCGACATTACGTGCGACGGCGGCGGTTCCCGCGCCCTTTGAACGTGACCCTTTCGATTGGCCGTAATACGTTGTCCCGTCGCGCCACCCCGAACCGGCGATACCGGTATCATCTCGTCGACGTGCGCGAATCGTAATCGACGACCGTAAACGGATGATATTCTCGCGGGAATATTCGTTCGCTACTAAAACCGTACGTCGTGTCGATATTAGTCGTTTAATCGTACGGGATACACGGCCGCGGCTAATAGCAATTGTCGTCGACGAGACGGCAACGCGAACGTACTCGCCTTTACGGTCGGCTCCCTGGGTCCGTACGGAAACGGTCGAAAACGCGTGAAATAACGAACGCGCCGTGTTTCCGATAAATAATACGTTCCCGTTCGGATTTCGCGAGCGAAATACATTATTCCGTTTACGAATACGTAAAACGCGATAACGGGGACGCTCGTGTTTTGTTCGCCGGGCGTTTTTTTCGTTTTTTCCTCTCTCTCTCTCTCTCTCGTTCGTTTTTTTTTTTTTTACCGAACGTGTTTTCGACCGAAGACGCGCGCGTCTTCCGCGCAAACGGTATTCGCGGTCGGACCTCTGGTACATTCCTCCCCCCCCACTTCCCGTACCTATCACCACCACCGCCGACCTACCGTTACTACTACTACTACTATTACTACTCCCGCGCTTTCGGGCCCGACAAATAAATCGGGATCGTCACGGTCTGACGGCGGAATCGCATGGTTGGCAGCATTTCGGCTGGACGCGGTCGCTGCGCGTACGGGCGCTACGTGACAGGAAACAGGAAACGCCGCATAAAGAAAACAAACAGCCTAAATAATTCCGAACACCGTCCGCCGCCACCGGCAACCCTTTTTTCCGTCGCTTTTACGTTGTTTTCGGTTTTAAATCGGCCGCCTAATAAACGCGCACGTACGTACACGTACACGTACACACACACACACACACACACACACACACACACACACACACACACACACACACACACACACACACACACACACACACACACACACACACACACACATACGCGCGGCCGCGGATCGTTTGAAAAATAAAATACTGTTCGGTCGTCAAAAATCGAGAGTCGTTTCCGTAATTAGGCCTTAAACCGTCGCGATCATAACACAATACTTATTTTCTCCACACGCGCGCACGGTTTACTATCCGTTTCGGTCATCATAATACGGCTTCGTTTATGCGGACAACGTCCCGGGCGTAGATCGTTCGTCGGAAATGTGTACTTAATGGTATATAGTTATTATTGATACCGATCGCGCGGCGTGCCTTCGGGCGCACGCTATGTAGATCCCTGCAACGCGGCCAATAATACGTGTTTATATATATATATATATATACGTATATTAGAAACGATCGGACGGAAAACGTGTACGCGACAAAGAGTTCGGTGAACGAAAATCGAATAAGTTAAATTTTTTACGACACGTGGGTTTTAAAGTTTAAAACACGACGAACGTCGACCGGTGGTGTCCGAAGGTTTTTACCGTTGTTCCGAAACGATCGAAGCGAATCGTTGGAAACGATTCCCCGGGCGACGTTCCGAATGGTCCGGAATTTCATACGCAGTTGACGAATACCGGCCACGCGCGCCGTTAACGTGTAAACCTATAAGCGCGTATGACATTTCGAGCCTAAACGGACCCGTCGAGACTTTCACGAAAACGCGCTCGAGTAAACGACAGCGGGGGAGACCATTGTCGTGTACAACAGTTAGTACCGCTACGGGGCTGGACGGGGTGCGGTGAGCCCAGGGGGGGGGATGCGCGCGGTGGGCGTTTGTTTATCGTGAACGAACCGCGTATTAATTATACACGCGCGTCGCGATAATAAAATATAAATGTCCGATTTATTCGGTCGTATTTTTTACGATACACAGTCGTGCGTGTGCGTGTGTGTGTGGCGACCACACAGTGGTGGCAGCAGCGGTGGTGGGGAAAAGGAGGAGCACACCGTTATTATATATTAGTAGTCGGGTGCGTGTTATAATTTTTATTTCTCGAAACCGTTCGGACGGTCGGGGGAGACTGTCTATTCCGACAGCCACTTCCGGTTCACATGACCGACCCGAGTAGATGTTCTTCGATAAAACAACGCGCGCACCTTGCCGTCGTCCTGCAGCGGACCCGCCGGCGTTCCCGCCGCCATCGTCGTCGTCGTCGTTGTCGTTCCTTTTCACTACGCGCAATTAAAGCGCGTAATTAAAGTACCGAAGTGGTATTCAAACGCTACGTATCGATAAAACACCGTACACGATCGCCGCCGATCGACCGATAATTATTATCACCGCGGCCAAATATTCGATTCGTCCCCGTACGCGTTATTCTCTTCCGGTTGTGGGGCGCCGTTCCCACATTGCCGATTTGTCAACGACAGTTCGGTTCTTATACAGGCCGTTAGGTTTTTTACGTTTAATTATTTACGAATCGAATAGTGTCGAGTGAATGAGAACGTTGACTCTATAGTCGGGCTCGACGGCCGTATCGATTGGGAGGTTAGGGACGTTTCTTCGTCAATCGTTTCTCGTCGGCTTTTCGAATTTCCGAAACAACGCTCGGCGGTTCGTCTTCTCCATCACTGGCTAGACGCGATCGTACGTCGCGGACGAAATAAAAACGCGTTCGCGTAACCGTCGCTGAGACGGAATGTACGCCGGTGTCGCGCGTCGATTGGGTGCGGAACGCGTAAAGAGTTTCGAGAGGGCGCCGCCGGCGGGAACGAAGGGCGAAGAAGGAAGGGAGGGCGTGGGCGTATCGATACGGAAACGAATTATTATTTCGACGCCGTCGAGGGAAACGGACGGTAATATTACGACGAACGAGTCGCGGTCCACCGGCGAATCGATCGTCGGCGGCGGGGGGGTAATTAGCTCGGGACCCGGGAAACCGGTACGCGCCCAGATCGTAATCGAACGCGCTCTCCACAAATAAACGGCCATAAACGTTGGCCCGAAGTTATTACGGTATTTAATAAAACGTTTTATGTCGCGCGCGTTTTCGCCAGACGAGTTCGGATTGGTGGGGGGGGGGAGTCGAATTTGTTTCCGCCAGCGGACACATCTCTGGGGGAAATTCCGAAAAAAATAACGTTTTTCCGCCAGCCGCGTTCCGTTATTGTTCATATGGTACGTACCGCGTTACGATATCATCGTTATTATCGTTCGACGTGACCACGTAGTAGGTTCATGGGCGACCCGGCTGTCGGACGAAAACAATTCCCTATTTGTTCACGCCGGAACGTCGATGTTTTTCGCGTCTGAACGGTTTTACCGTTTGCCGGAAATATTTCGCCTTGTTCCCGGAGACGACGATCTATCGGGGAACATTGCTCGGGGTGAACCGGTCCGGTTTTTTTTTTTTTTTTTTTTAAAAAATCGGCCCGCGTCTATCGAAAACATACGCGTCGTGCACGCGGATGGCCGTGACACGAGACGTGTCCACGAACTATCACGGAAATCCGACCGGTACGAGCGATCCGTGAACGGAAAAAACGTTTTCCCGGCCGGTCGTTCGTGTACGGGGCGAATCAAAAGGCCGTGCGAAAATCGAAAGTTCCGGCGAATGGTTTACGCCGCGAACACGTAACGCGCGCGGTTTTTCGGCGGGAAAGAAAACACGATTTCGGACGAATACGCTTAGCAAACAATCGGTGGGTAGAAAAATGTACCGCGTACGGGTAAATAATACCCAGACAACGAAACGTAACGATCCGCGGTAGATTGTGCGCGTGCGTGTGTGGCCCTCCGACGTCAAGTGCGTATAAATCGTACACGTGTTCGGGCTATGATATCCGCCGTGGCGCGTATACAACGGCCGATTACGGGCGGTCGTTCCGGTCGGCGGTCTTATTGCCGGTCGAAATATCGTTCGGTTTTCGGGCGGGTACCTATCTACGTATTATGTACGTCGCGTACGAATATCGGGAACCGCCAGACGTACGTTTTCGGTGACGATAGAATCGCGGTTAACATTGACTACTACTACACCGGTCACGCCGAAAAATTCGATCGATTTGTCTCGTATATATATTTATATACAACCGTTATCGTTACGTGTCGCTATAATTAATCATAATTAATTATGATTAATTATGATTATGATTATTATTATTATTATTTAGTATTATTATTATTATTTATTATTTTTATTATTATTATTTATTATTTTTATTATTATTATTTATATTATAATTATGATTATTTTTTCCAACCGTAACGCGCTCAAGTAACGAACGCGTAAGTTCCACCAACGTCAGTTTCGGGGGGCGACCAAACGTTCCGATTTTTAATTAAACGTCGCCGGCGTTCGGAAAACGGTGTTATTGTCCGACGTAGGAGAAATAACGGTCGCATCTCTTGGCGCGCGCGCGCGTCCACACTTTTACCGAAGCGATCGTAACGAAAACCTACCGGGCTAAATTCGCCGTCGATACGAATCACGTCCTATATAAACGCGCGACGAATATTTAGCGCGATTCGTTCGTCGCTGCGTTTGGTATTGGACATTTACGGACGACTTGGGGGAACCGTTTCGACGTTATATCCGTGTCGGGTTTTTCGACGCTGGGCGTACCGAAGATTTCGGAGGCTCGTGTACTTTGTCCGTTTTTCGAGTAGGAGCGACGGAACGATCTCCTCGACGCGCGTCCCGTTGGCTACAACGTCGGAAACGTTCGTATTTATTTTCGCCCCACTATATCGTAACGACGGTGAACGTACCGAGGCCGTCCCTCGGTTTTGTATTCGTTTCAAATTATCGAAACGATAACACTCCGAAACGTCCTTTACACTCAGTCGACCACTTTAAGACGATATTTGTCCAGTATTCGCTCGGTTTCGTACGATATTTTCCTACGCCAATTAAAGCGCGTGTTTAATCGTGACGCGCGTATTTTTAGGAAGCCGCGTTCACCAATTCGCCCGGACGTTCGTAATTTTTGTCCGAAATAAGTTTTAACCAAAAGAACGGTTACGCTATAAAAGAATGTACAGCGAGCACTACGAATATCGTTTAAAATATTAAAAGCGCGAAAGGCTCGCGTTTTAGGACGCAATTTTCGGCCGTATTAACGTCTCCTTGGCATTCCGGGCGTCGTCCCGGGAGACTTGAACGATTGTGTTCAACGAAGAGATTACGTTTAAAACGTTGTTTTTACGGTCGACGGATGACACGCGCGCCCCCGAAGACGGCGATAACGTCGTACGTCGAAAATCGACGGGCCGATAATAATTTCGGAACACGCCCGGAAACGGCGATGGTCGTTCGATGCGTCGCCGGTCCCGGTAAATTTGTCGTTGTATCGCCGCGTAATTTCGGTATGTACGGTACGCGGGCCACGGCCGATACCGTACGTCGCGTAACGCGACCAACGGGCGGATACCGTCCCGACGGCGACGTAATTCCGATTATTTTGTTTTTCGTGTAAAGGTACGATTTCGGGTAGAACGGTTGTTTCGGGAGCGGTCTCGGGGTCGCTGAACGTCGGGGCGACAGCGTAGAACGAGCGAAAAAGGGGAACGGAAAACGATTAATTGAACGGCTGGCGAACGAACGCGAAGCTCGAAAACGGTGGTTATTAATTGGTTTAAAAACGGGAATTCACCGACCGAATAACGTCGTCCGTTCGTGTTATTAAACGAACAACGGTAATTAACGATAAACGCGCGCGCCTATAAATTATAATTAAACGCGGACCAAGTGAAGAAACAAATACGTATCGCGTACGAATGCGCGAATGTAATACGCATATACGCGCGCGCATCGCGCTTTGTAAAAACAACAATTGGTATTTCGGCGGTCGATCTTGCGGACATCCGCCGCGGTGGCCAAGACGATGCGCGCGCGTACTTCGACGGGGAATTTACGCGTCCGCCGTTCCTCGTATAATTACGGGTTGAACGCAGCTGGTACGAAAAAACGTCGGAAGTCGACCACCGGCCGATAGATAAGTCGGAGCGCGCCTACGCCCGAGTAATACGGGTTTTCGTCTACGGTGTTTTGTTTTAATGCGCCCGATATATACGCGTTACGTGTACGTATTCGGTTTGGTTTTTTTTTTTACGATTTTACGGTACGTGACGTTGAACCGCAATCGTTAATCTGCGACCGTTTTAATGGTTTCGTTGCCACCACACGCGGCCCCGGCAAAGTCCCAGTCACGGTTCGATTTCGTATACGTAACGCGTACACACATACACACGCTCGTTCGATGGTACGTATCGTCGTGTACGCGAAAACAATACAAATACGATTCCCGCGGGGAGGGTCGGCGATGGGCAACTATAGCGGCCATGTCCCGCGGAGATCCGGCCGAACGTTCGTTTAATTCCCTAACGAATGTCTACGCTTACGCCAAATCGAAACGAAAAAAATGTTTCGGGGGGAGGGAGGGGGTATCCGTCGGAATAGCCAGTTTTTCGACACGTTCTGACGTTTAGTCCGACGGTAACGGTCGAGCGAGTTCGTTTCGAAATATTTTCGAAATCGTGCGACTACGCGCTCAATGTAACCGGTAACGAAAGAAGCCGGAAATTCGCGCGAAGTTTGTCGGTCGGCTAACGCGGGGCTGTTTGGCCGGGAGAAAACGGGACGAGTGACGTTTCTGGGGACGATCGTTGTGAGTGTGGGGGAAGTGAGGGAACGATTATTCGTTCGAGAAAAGGAACGAAACAACGATCGTTCGACGACGAGAGCCGAAGGCGGAGAGAACGGAACGGGAGACGAAGGAATAGCCGTAATTGACCGAGAATTCGGGACCGGTGGAGAAAAGCGTGCGACGAGGTACGCGATCAAGTGCCGATATTTCGGTAATTTTCGTTCGTTACGCGGGCGTATTGTAAAGACGAATTTCCGACGCGTCGTTCGCGCGAGACCCGCCGGTACGCGCGCGCACGAACACGCACGTGAAAACGACGCCGGGAGGCGGCCGGCGGTGTGTGCCGGGCGTCCAATATCGTACCGGCGGAAAATTAATGACGTTCGTATAATACGAAACTGTCAATTTCTATCAATGGGGCGCAGCCTCGAGTGACTAATGACTTACGATTTGGCCGGCGGTACGGTCCATACCACCAGCACCACCGCCACTACCGCACACCATGGGAAGGGAGGACGCCCACTCGATCTGATAAAGTTTAAAATTACCGGTCCCCTTGGATTGTAATCGGATCTCCGGACGGAACGCGTGTTGACCGTGCACTGGGAGGGAGAGCGGGTGGGGGGGGACGCGCGTGTGAATGGATGGAACGGAGCCGCCGACGGAAACACCGCCGGGACGGACGCGGCGACTTACGGGCGCGCGCGCGCGCGCTCCTCGCTTTCTGTCGGTTCGACGCGAACGCGTTCTCACCCGTGTTTCGTCGTCGGAAAAATGGTGTTCGAGACGCTCGTCGCAGTTCCCCGGACCCGTCCGCTCGTCGGTTTCGTCCCACCGACGCGTCCAACTTATACGGAATACAAACGGTAATACCGGCACCCGTATCGACGAGTCCGTCGTCCGTATTGGCTCTCCATTTTACCTAACGCGGGACGGAGCGATTTCGAAATTTTTTCGACGGACTTCGTCGCGGCCGTATGAATACGGTACGGAAAACGCGTTTTAGTTAATCGTCCCGGAACGAACCGCGGCAATTTTATCGACTGTGAAAACGTAACGGTAATACGTTCGAGCATTTCGGTCCGTCCGTACGTAAACATTGGCCGTTCGTTTTTTTTTTGTTTTGTTTTAATACGTACGAGTAAATATAACGCGTGCGCCGGTGTTGTTTAACGATAATACAAATACGTACCGTCGTTACGGAATGTTCAACAAAACGAAACGGTTAAATTAAAACGCCGTGGTCGGTGTAAATCATTCGCGAGGCTGGAGGATTTTCGTGTTTATTATTTTTTCGTCGGGGACGACCGAAATTCTTACGGCCGAGTTAATTCGAACGTCCGGACAACGAAATACACGCTGTGGACTCCGCCGAAGTTTATCGATTTCGTTTTTCGGTTCGTTAATTGCCGACAATTTATAAAATCGCTCGCCGAGCCCAACGACGTCGATCACGAACTTTACCCCGACCACTATTCGCCCGCTATTGTTTCGCTCGATCGGCCCGCGCGTCCGTAAAAAACGACCGTGTTTAGTTCGCGATCAATCACAAAACGTATTACCGTTTCACGATCGTTGGACACGCGAACACGTTCGTACAGTGATTATATAGTACGAATCGACCATTTCTGGGTGTTCGAAGTCGTTCCGTAAATGTCGTCGTTACCACACGTGTATATATTTATATGGTTGAACCGACGACATTTCGCGTAGGTTTTCGTTACGGAGTTGAAATCGGTCACGGCTCGGAAATGTTTCCCGGGAACGTGGCGAACCCGGAGAATCGTCGGAAACGATATTTCGTCAATGTATTGGTTTCGAAATGACGACTATAACGATTGTACAATGCACGTTCAAACGACGCCGGTGTCACGTTTACACGCGTAAAGTGCCGCCGTTCGGTTCCAACGCGTGGTCCAGCAACAACCCCGCGTAATGGTCGGATCGGACATTCCGACGGTAGACGGAAAATTGTCCACTCACCGTGTAACGGCCAAACGGAAACCGGGCGCGGGTGTTTTCGCGTTCGGAAACGGACGAACAAACGTGAAACGAACGACGGGCGAGTACGAATTGACGAAAACGAAAACTTGTTAGGCGAACGGAAAACGGGCGACTTTATTATTGGCCGCCGGACGACAACGTGCCCGTTTATCGGCTCGTAGATATTTCGTCGGCGCGAAACGTTAACGGCGGTTCTTCCACCGCTGCCGCCGGCCCACCCATCCGACTCGTAACGCGAAATCGGCCCGACCGATCTACCGCACGAACGACGGCGTCGGTCTGCGGCGTGTGCCCGCGCGACCATTATAAACTGGCCGCGTAAATCGATCGTATTAATACCGGTACGGGTAAAACACGGTTCGAAATTTGTCCGACGCGAATTTCCGTACAATTTGTCATTATTATCTCGGCGAGTCATCGGGCGCGCGGGGTACACAGTGCCCGCCGGCCGTATAAAAAGGTATATATTAAACCGTATGTCCCGTTAATTAATGCGCCGCTATTATCGTCGTCGTCGTCGTATTGCACGCGCTCGTATACGCGATATTATTTCCTTCTCCGCGAAAACCGTACGAGGCACAGCGCGAGTCGCGGCTAAATTGATTAACCTGGTCGCCGGATAATAGACCCAACCGTAAGTCACACGCGCGCGCCCGCGCTAGTTCCTCTCTCTCTCTCTTTTCATTCCTTTCTTTATTATTATTACGTGGCGTACTCGCGTTTCTTTTTCTAATTATCCCGGCCGTCGGATAAAAGTACGCTGAACCGTATTAAAAAGGAAAAAAAAAACAAACGTCGCCCCCGTACAAAAAGCAAATCCGTGTTAGTTTACGGACCGCCGCCGCTGCCGGTTCACGTTCGCAATAGCGATTGGTTTAGTTTTAACGGTCCGAACGGTATCGTTTTCGCGGAGTCGGTTACTCGCCGTTCGTTATTCTATCCGGGCACTTAACGGCCGGTCGTGCCGTCGATACCGTTTAAGACGGCCGTCGGGTTCGCCCGGTTGCCCCTGACGCGCACGCGGCCCGCCGGCGCCTTTCCTTTTATCTCTTTTCTTTTTCGGATACACGCCCGCGGTAAATGCGCCCACGACGACGCAAATATTTCGCAATGGTACTACGTGAGTTACGCACGCCGTCTGACGTTTCGATCGTTAGTAGGCAGCCCTCTCGGCCTCCTTTCCTCATCACCGGCCCCACGTTCGATTCGTTTTTCGCGATTACGTGACGACGACGACGAACAAACCACGGGACAGTTCGGGACGCGAATAAAATAACTGATCTAATAAACCGTAGCTTTACCGTCGATTAGTTCGACAAACCGATTTTTTCGCGTTTTCCTCGGCGAGGTATTCGAATCATTTTTACGCGACTCCGTGAAATCGGCACGCCCGTTCCTCATGAAACGTTATCGAATATTTGTGCGCGTACGAAAAAACAGTAATTTCGGAACTTTCGCGCGTATACGACGTCGTCGGTGTACTGGCGCGTGGTCGACCAAATCGTTGTTTCTCCGTCCGACGAGAAAACTGTACGCGACTTTCGTAATTTCCAAATCCGTCCGGGGAACGGTTTCATTCTCGAAAACGGCGTCGCCGGCTGGTGTTCGACGGGCGAGACTGGTCGCGTTCGCTTATTTGTTCGTTGCACAATACGACGCGCCGCAATGACTGGCTAAAGTCCGGTCGATCAGCGTAACGCACACGAGAACATTCGTGTTTCTCGTGTAAGAAAGGCGCCGGACGGTTTTCCGTAGCCGATAGACTTCTGGGTATTTGTTTTTTTTACAAGTTCATGACGCCGACTAGAGAAACTCGACTGTCCGGAAACGCTATTCCGTCCGGAACGGTTTGTTCCAGTCCGATTTTATCGTAATTGCGCGTCTAAATACGTCTCGTTTCTCGTTCGAACGATTTACGAAATTACTCGCGAACGTCTTTCGAAATAAACGCACCACGCTTGGCCGGCGTTACGAAGAATCGTTTATCGCCATTCGCGTACTATATACATTTGCCGTTCTTCTATCGCGTGCGCGTATAGGTTTAGGTACCCACTTCGTACACCGGTAACTTCGAAACGAGACAACAGTCGAACGGGCTGGTCTTTAGTTCGCCCGTTTCCAGTATATAGCGTGCGTGTCATTTTCGTATTTGAGCAGAATGGTGTCCGGCGAAAGTGTTGAAAATCCAAAATGGCGATTACCGAACACTACCCGTTTCGGGGTGAAAGTGAAGAAAATTACGCGACCATTTCTCCCCGTCGGAGACGTGTCGAATGTCCCTTGGCGGATTTACGAACGCGACACCGCGGTTGGTTACCGTTCCGGCACCGAACCACGGTCGCGCACATTCGCTAGCCGTTTGTTATTATTCGTACGCGGACGAAGCGTTTTCGTCAATCGTTGACGAACGCGTCCATTTGGTGCCGGTGGACGGTCGTCCGCGTAACGAGCGCGGACATAACGCCGAACGTCGACCGACGGACGAAGACCGAAAACACGGTAGAGGAAATCGCCCTGTATACGAGGCGGCTAAGGCGCGTGCGCGGTACGATAATATTACTACCGAACGCGGTTCGAGGAAGAAAATAAAACACAATAGACGCGTAATAGGTGTAACGGTAGGGCATAAAGTTCGAGAATGACCGCGGCCGCCGACCGGCCAAACGTGTTTTAGTTATGTCAAAGACCAATCCCTCCTGAGCAGCGCAGTCTCCTCAACAGGTGTGGCGACTCAATCAATTACGTATTCCGTATTACGATTTTTTTCGTTTCAAACGTTAAACATATACGTACATATTGTGTACACCGAGCGACGGTTCGTGTACGCGTTCTATTTTAAATATATATAGATATATATTCACGTTAGTAGTCTTCGTATATAAATCGTGCGCGCGCGCGTGTGTGTGTGTGTAAAAGGAGTGTATATTCGTACCTGGTGTATAGGTGTAGATATATGGTTCGTTTTTTCCGTCTTTTTTTTTTTTATTCAAATTTCTACGCTTTTATTCGTGTACGTATACGCGCGTGTGCGTGCCGTGGCGTCTACGCGGGCCCAACGTTGACGAATATTTATGACCCTATTCGGGTGGTGTGTGTGTGTGTGTGTGTGTGTGTGTGTGTAGTGGGGGGAAAGAGAAAAACGTACGCGCCGGACGAGAAGGAATACGGAGAAAATTAAGAGGAAAAAAATTACGGGTAAAAAGACGCGAGGGTATTAATAATAATGGTAAAAACTGTGGGCCGGTGCCGTACGGTCGTTTCACCCACAAGGTGGGAGGATCCGAAAATTATATTACACGGTGAACCGCTTGGCGACACACAACTCGAGGAGGGTTCACCCAGGTGTGCGTAAAAGGCCGTACTTTACCCTCGCGGACCACACACGCCGGGACACATAACGTAATTATTCACTAATTATCATTCCCACGATTTCCTGATAAAAAAAAAAACCTACATACATACATAAATATAGAACCGAGCACGGATATTACGATATTACACGGTCCGTCCCGTACTGGGCCGCGTGTTTGAAACTTTATGTTACGTCCCGGTACGTTTTGAGTGCGCGTACCGACGGGCAGGGCGATGTCCGTACCCAGGACCATATTGTCGCGATTTCGGAAATCCGACGATCCGTCGTTCGCCAAATGCTATCCGGGGAAATTGTTTTTTTTTTCGTTCGTTTTACGTAGCGAAATATTCGCGCGATTACGTACGATACCATACCGATTGTACGCAAATTTTACAAACGTAACTCCCGTAC
>JAIPRN010004036.1:0-17398 GCA_025469175.1 Geopemphigus sp. TES_GeoC_2020 | reverse complement strand
TATATATATATATATATATATATATATATATACTCGAGAAATATCAAAAACTATTAATTCGACGTATTAAAGTATATTTCGTTAAAAATATAATCTACAGAGCGGAAGCGACGTTAATATTGTTAAAATTTAATCAACCATGTATAGATATCGACATGAACGTACGATATCGTTTTAAAATAGTCCGAACATCTATAAAGAACGACGTATTATTGTAGAAATAACGATTTTTTTGGATAACGTCGTTTCTAACGTATTCGAGTACACAGATTAACCGCGATAAACGGTTATAGTAACCTATAATATAATAATATGATAACTTATCTGAAAACTTCGACGTACTGTTTCAGGCTAAATAAAACAAACTAATAAGATACGAATGACTAATGAACGATCGAACGTGGTTTCTAAATACCGTTTTAATACATAGTTTAGTATTCGAAATGGAAAACTCATTGGATACCGAATTTCTTACTTTTCATCTAAAATACATAATACCGTCGAGGAGCAGATGATATACTCGAAAAATAAACGGAATACGTCGTAGATTTCGTTAATGTCTTCCGCAATTAAACAACAATATTGTCGATAGAATTGATAACAATAATGTAATTATTATAATTATATATACAATAATCAATTTCCATTTTATACGCACAAGCGTGCGTGTGTTACTAATTTGTACTGTTGCCCAGTGGTCATTTTTATTATGATAAAATTTCGTTACTATATATATATATATATATATATATATATATATTATCGACGGTATACGTATTTATAACGACATTTTCGCGCACTATTGTTGAAAGCTTCCTGTCTGGAGGCGCGTTTGTTCTAAACACACGAGTTTTATTTTATTTATTATCCAAAACCGCCCTTCGCCTCTATTGTGTACGAAGTCGTTAAGCGCATTTTTAGCCAACACAATACGTACGAAATGGTTTTTTTTTCTCAGTCCGAAAGGCAACGGTCGCGTGCCACGGGTATTTAACACAGATTTCCTCCCTCGAGACAGATGTACACCTATTGTGTACAAAAGACGTTTTTCTCTTTTCTTCGCCCGATATACAAGATTATTTTTTGTCGCGCCTATATCACGCCAACGTCTGATGTACCCGTACGTTTAACCTTTTATACGATATTACACGCGCGCATACGGTTGACGTTAAGGCAGGCGATTAATCGAAAAACAACGCGTGTATATTACGTAGGGATTCGGCGCGGACACTTTCGTTTGGAATACACGAAAATCATCAAGAATAATTGACGCGGCTTTTTCGTACGTAGGGATAATTACATTTCTTGTTTGCCGATGCGAATCGTTAATTATTAAACGTACGTCGTTTAATGACGCGTTATCCATGTCGGAAAAATACATATTATTTATTAAGCAAAATGACGAGTTTAATCGAGATACAATAATGAAATATATTTACGATATTTATTTAATAAATAAATAATTATATATATATATTTATATATATATATGCGTGTGTGTGTGTGTATAAATGTGTCCGTATATACGAGTAACTATGTAGTATGCGTGATATTAAAAAAAAAAGAAAAAAGTCAGACGCATTATTACAGCTGCCAGAGCAGGGGGCAGCTGCAATGTTTGGATTTGTACCCTCAGCAGCACGTCAGGAGCACTATTGGAGGTACACTGCTATAATTTCTCTCTGTCATACACCTGGTAGAACACGTGGTGACTCCCAATACAGATCGTCAATTTATACGTTATCATAAAATAGGATGATAATAGTCGCGAGTCGAAAATTTTAAGGACTTTTGAGAACTCGATAATAGTTTGATCGTTTCCCGTAAATACGAAGTAACGTTCAAACCGTCCTAGATATTGATAGATATCGTTGCCCCGCGGGTCGTTCCGTATAGATATCGTTTATCGCTTAAACGGAAATATATTTTAAGGTCGAATATCCTAGCGTAGTTTTGTGTTTATCAAATGCGATAAACGTGTACGTACGTACGATTTTATTTTATCGACCCGCGCGATTACAATAAGTTATTGTTATCATTAAGAGAAATTTGACACGATTCCGAAAAACCTCTTTTCAACCGGCTTAGAAAGGTATTTGAACTCCGTAAATGGGTTATGTTTATTTCGAACGTTTTTGTATCCAGTCAAGGGGTTTACCGAACAATTGAATTTAAAAAAAACCTTACATACGGAATAAGTAATATTTAACGTAGCCACCATGACAGAAGCTTTCCATCTCGATCAAATGCACCTTGTTCTTTTGTTTTTTTTTTTTTTTACAAACACTTCCTCTATTACGATGAAAATTAAAAAAAAACCAACAAGACATTAAAACATCCCGCATTTACCTCGATCCACGCCGTCTGCCATCGTATACAGCTGCTACGGATAGTGTAAACTAATCGTAGTAGGAGTAGCTGTAGTAGTAGTAGTAATACTAGTAGTAATAGTAGTAGAGTAGATGTAGACAGTAGTGTTTATATAGGTATATAGTATAATTGAGTATTCACTTTTAAAAAAAAAAAAATAGAGGTCATTGCTGCCAATGCATCTGCACGATGGACAACAATTTCTTTTTAAGTTCTTATGCACAATGTGTTTATATATATATACACGACAATAACAGTACTAAGGCTGTTTACCCTGCTACAAGGTTCAATAACCAGCACATGTCTTATCACGTACGTTTATCCAAGGCCAAGGAAATTACCCTTGGCATTAACCACCGGCTAAAAGACATTTGTCTACCCACCAATCTATATATATATATACGAATAAGATCGACGAGGACGGGGGTCGGTGGTCCTGATGAATAATAAAAAAACTATTCGTACTAACGAATGCATTACACATATACAGGTGTATAGCGTTTCGTTTCGTTTCTCTATTATATACAGTTTCGAATTAACACCAGATGATGGTTCTATCATTATTCTGTACAGTAAGTTATGTAATTACAATTATAATTGGTAGGTATCGAACAACAAAAATGTATCGAGCATACACGCCTTGCGCCACTGCATGTCATATACATCACCATTTTGAGCGGTCCACTGCGAAATAAATGAACCGAGAAAGCCCTTTTTTTTTGGATTTTCTAATTAATAATCAATTGACTGCAGGGGCAACTGGATTCTTACACATGATTAACTCCCGACGGATGGAGGAATAGACGAGGAGAGAGAAAGGTAGGGGAGAGAGAAGGAGAGAAAGAGTAAGGAGAGATGAGTTGTATTATTACACAAAACATTATATTATGCAAAACGTTAAAACAAAATGTGCCGTCACTCATACTCATATAGAAAATACAAAATATCATAATATAATAATTGTGAGTACATAAAAATAAGTATACACGGTCTAGCACCTACACACACCAAATGCTTCATACCGCACGCATGTTATAAACTACTTGATGCGTAAAAACACTTGGCGTTACGAAAATTTGTTTAAAATATGAACAAATACGTGAATAGTTCATATTTAAATACGTCTGTTTTAATAGTTTCAGTGTTTGGCATATGGAGTTAAGAAATTATGTACAAATATGATTTTACTTTACGAATACGCGACATAGTTTATCAAATTTGATAATACATAATAGTGTAAAACATATTACAAAGTTTACACGCGCTGATATTAAATATGTAAACGAATGCAAAAAAATTTGTCTTATTATATTTGTTTGTACATCAGTATGTAAATCGGAGTTTATTTTTGAAAAAATACCATTTTTGTTATACCCCTAAAAGTGCTAAAATTAATTTTAACATAAGGTGAAATATTGTTTGGTGAAAGACAAACCATATATTTAATTTAACCACGAAAAAATAACGACAATAGTACACGCGACAGCCAGTATAAAAACATATTGATTATTATCAATTAAATATTGTTGCCAATTTATATATTGCTTGAATAATTTCCCTCTTTCAGTAATTCCCGTCAGATTTGACCCGCATGAAAATAAAACCATTTTGTTCCAAAATGTAACACAATCAAATAATTTTCCCAATAAAGTATAGTAATTAACCTTAATTAAAATTTTTTCAAAATAATATATAAACAGATTTAGATCAAATTTCACGAAATTTAAAATATATTTTCAAAAATAATACGCAAAAATGGAAGTTAAATTATTGAAAACACAAATTTTTAGTCTAAAATAGTAACACGTAAAATAAACATAACACAATGTAATATAATAAATACACGACCGTATTTATACTTTATTTATAATTAATTAGTAGTGCAATAAACTTACATAGGCATTTTAACTAGATTGTTCGACTTCACACAATGACATGCGTAGTGACATATACAGAATATATAAAAATTCGCCTATACATAGGAAGCAGATGTGTGATTCTTGTCCTACCATCCCCCTCCCATCAGTATGCTTTCGGACGTAAATCCCGGAGCTATTTACTAAATCAAAACACACCGGTAGACAAAATACTACCTACATAAGGTGGAGGGGGAAAGGGGAACACACAGCGCGTGCTAATAATAGGGGGGAAGCCTTACCTATCTACTTTTTTTAAAAAGCCTCTCACTCTTTTACTATTTATTGTTCGCATATACAGTGAAAGGCCTGTGTAGTAGTTGTACGAATAGTACCTGTGTATGCACAATAGCTTCCTATAATATTATACAATGTGCGCGCCAGAGCAGCTGCGAAATAGCGCAGCACTCTCCTGCCGATAGAGTGTGTATGTGTGTGTATGTGAATGTGTAAGTGTATGTGTATGTGTAAGTGTATGTGTATGTGTATGTGTATGTGTATGTGTATGTGTATGTGTATGTGTATGTGTATGTGTATGTGTGTATGTATGTATGTATGTGTAAGTGTATGTGTATGTGTATGTGTGTGTGTGGCGCACGCACGCGTGCGTGCATGTATGTGTACAAGGAGGGGAAGGGAGGAGTAAAAAATTCACGTCTCTATATACATATACATATATATCTTGACTGACATAAAATAGTAATAGAAAAAAAATTCCGTCAAACTTTTCAATAATTACAAATTAAATAAAAAACGAATACTGCGAACGTAGTTGTATTATTTTAACATAGTCATAAATTATAAAAAATGCAATGCGCATATATTTAATATCTTTAAAGTAACTGAATTGTTAAATATATATTTTACTTAATAAATTATGGTTTTAGAATGTATCCATTTTTATATATAAAAACGATACAAATTAATAGCATTTGCTTCGAATTAAGACGTATTATCTTATCCAAGTATCTAACTATACACACTATAAAAAATTATACACCAAACCTTTGTTATCAACATATAGAATTGTAAATTACTTCGTTCTAACAATAAATGAAAACAATGTACGAAAGTTCTAGGATATTATTTGCACGACCATAAAAAATGGTTCCCAATGATACCCACTATTAAAGTCTCCGTAGGTGACTATGTTAATCATTAACGTTTAAAACGAATTTTTTTTCAACATGCCTATATCAAATACTACAATAAAATACAAATCATTCGTAAAAATAGTAATCTAAATACTATTCGTTTAAAAAAAACCATAATATGGAAAATGTAAATTAAAATATAAATTGAACTAGATAGTTAAAATGTTTAATGAGTTACGAAAATTCAATAATTAATTGATAGAGGTTATTGAACGCTTCGATTTTATTTCAGGTATCACGTAATAAACCTATGGAAAAATATACGTTATACTTCAAATATATATATATATATAATCTATTATGTTATACTATATTTAGTTAAATACAAATCTACGGATAAAAGTTTATTAAACCCACATTTTTTTACACTTCCATATCAAAAACAATAAAACCTACTACTAAACTGTTGTTAAGCGGGAAACAAGAATAGATAACAATATTACACGTATCTATCGAAGAACTCCGTGCATGGTCGTCCAAACACTATATGGTTTATATTAAATTGGTTCCTTTTTTCGATTCAAAGCCCCGAACCGACCTTGGTTATGCGTTAACGCTGCTGAGAGACAAACACGCATATGAATAATCGTTAATGTTTTCGAGTTCGTTTGTAACCCGAAAACATGTAAATTAACGCGTTGACATTGGGCCGAGGTGAATAGCCGCGAAAAGCGAAACGTTCGTCATTGAATATCGAATTCTTTATATATACTATATATTTACGTTTAACTCTATTCAGGGGGAAATATTATGAACTTTTTTGAAGGGTAATTCGTCATTTCTGAAATAAACAACAACTAAAAACAATATAAAATAAATCCCACCTGTATACATTGACACCTCCAATATTTACAAATTATTATTGGATAAATACGACAATTTTTTTTGTTTTTCCTCGGGTCACCAAGTGAAAAGAAAAACACCTATAGACGTGATATAAAGTCCGCATTTTGGGAACAACTGTTATAACAATAGTGACTTATCATAATGAAACGTTGTTTTTTTTTTAATTTATGTGCTAACGTGTGATAATTACTAATAAAACAAATGTGGGCTAAATTTGTTTAGAGTCAACGAGTTTTGGGTCGTTGATCTGTGACGAAACATTATTTCAAATCGCATACCTACACGCTTTTCATTATTTTTTCGCATTACTTATATATATATATATATATAGGAATTACGCGTCGGAAGTATTAAACTCGAGCTTATAAATAACTTAAAAGCAATAACTTACCGATATAACAAAAGGAGATGAGTGTCAACATATGTCTCCGTAGCATCGAATCATTTCGCCTTTTCCACTTGATTTGTTCCATGATGTGGTCCACGTAATCAAAACTTGTGACAGCCACAATCCTCCATTCTAGTTTTGAAATAACTAACAACTCCCATTCCTAAAAGGCACAATAATTCTAATTGAAAATACTTAAATAATTAATATTAATATTTTACGTGGCACTAAGATATCGCGATTCGATTAATTTCATATATAGCCTTCGTAAAAAAACTAAAACAGTTCCAATACATAAATAATATTTGAGTTTTTTAGTATCATAACGAATATGTCTAGACATTGATCGAGTAATATGTGTGCGTTTCAATGGATTCAAGAGGGCTGAGTTGAAGGGAAATATTGCGAAACCAAATTTGTCGCCCTCTTATAATCTGTCTCGTCAGTCTCACGGTTGAATTGTTATAGTACAAAAGATCGTTAAAACAATAAGAAAAACAATTAAAAACATTGTATCGATACAAACACATTAAAGCAGTTTTTTAAACGACTCACTACAGGGAACACATAATATTAAACAAACTCTTTTGTATGAATATGAAAAAGGGGAAGTTTATATATTTACTTTGCAGTAATATTACCGCACTATTTTCCTTATACAAAAGTAAGTACGAACATTGTTTCAAATTGTTAAAAATAACAACATTTGGTCAGTATATTTTAAATACTTTAATATAAACTCTGTGTGTAAATAGTACGCTTCTGGAAAGGGATAATTAAACATACATAGGTTTTCTTTCGATATTTTCCAATTAAATAAAAATAATAATTATATTTGAAACCGGCACAAAACCAATAAAATACACGCGTTTGTCAAACAAAACTAGAATTTGTTTAATAAAATTACAATAAAGGAGCGCGTAAATTACGGAACGTAATAGGCAGTAAAGTTGACTCATATATATTTTAATATGCATTTTTGTTATGCACAATGAATTTGAAGGGGAGTCCCTATTTCTTAATCCTAGGCGCAAATGCAAATAATGAAATCCAATGGGTTTTATCGTCGTCTCCCGCCGTCAGTTTCGTCACTTACTGCAGTCAGGTTATGTACGGATTTTTTTAAGGTAGGTCAATAAAAGAAGTCTAGTTCCTGGTATTTTTTTTTTTTTATTGCTCATTCCTTTGCGAAATTCCAGACAGACTACCGAACCCCCACGGGTATTGTCCGGATGGTGCTGCTGCGAGCACGTCACACGGTGGTTTCGAAACTATATCTCGTCTGCGGCGGAAGCGGAACCTGTTCTGAGCGGGTTAGCGTCTCGCCAGACTATACGTAACGTTTTTAAAAAAAAAGAATAACAATAATTAAAGCCAATAAGCTCGGATAAACGACGTATTATTGAGAAACAATTAAATCGCAAAGAAAAGTTTATTAGAAAATGTTAATAACATACAGGGTATACACCGTTTTCCTTATATAATTTTATGGAATTTCTAACAATTTTTTCAAGTCAATTTATTATACTTTAATCGGTAGCAAAACGATAGCCGATCGATAAATTATATTTATTATTATAAATAACAATATATATATATATACCATATTGTTATTTATAATTTATATTATATAATATATTATTACCTAATAATATAAAATAATTATAATGTAAAATATATATATTTTTTTTTATTTTCCTAAACTTATATTGTAATTCATTCATTATGGTTTCATATATAATTTGAGGGGTCTGTGTGTCATTAAAATTAATATAAAATATATGTTCGTTGAACATTATATGATAAAAAATTATATAATTAAAATATATAATATAAAAAATAACGATCCTATGTACGCTAGTTTAGCTTAGGGAATTATGACTTAGCATAAATGATGTATACATGTACTCATACAAATTTGCATATTATACACGTTACAACGGGATTCTCATGTACGAACGCATTAAACAATGCTCCAGTATAAATGTGAACCAAATTACAAGCTCGTTTACAAGACGATTCGGTTTCCCCGTGACTGATAACCGTAGATAATTGAGGGATGACGACTATAAGGGTGGAAAATAGTTTAACTCGCCCTACACGCAATAAGTTTACTACAATTACGCGTCGCTTTCAAAGCCACAGGTCCGTGAAAAATTGTGTATTGTTTTCATACATATACGCGTACACGTTGAAAATCGTTCTTCCTGTCTTTTGTGTACCTTTTGTATCTTTTCCATTTTAATTACCCAAATATAAAAGCTTCGGTGCGTAATGATTAACGAATTTTACGACGTGACAAAAAAAAAACATATATATTATTCAAAGATTGAATTAGGGAGTCAGCGATACTTAGCTAAATCGTTTTTAATTCACGCCAATTTCCATAACCCGATTTTATCGTTATTAAAAATCGATGTTCACCATTTATACAACAATTTTAAACGTAAACATTTTGTCGGTCGAATAGAATATATGGATATTATAAAGTTGTTTGCCTAAATTATATGGTTATTCTAAGTTATTTTAATTACATAGTATTAAAACGTAGGGGAAGGGGAATATTATTATACTCCACCTAAACTTAATGAAATTAATTAACCTATATATTTTATGAAATAGTAATTAAAACAATTTTGTTTTGCGACGTATGCATAATATATAAGTTTGCGTGTGTCCAAGCTGTCAAGCGTGAAAAAACATGGGAAAACATTCGAAGTGAACCTAATAAATTGTTTATCATTCTATTTAGTCCCTGCAGCAACGCAGTAGATATTGTAGATATATCAAGTTCTTATTTATGGAAAAAGTGAAAACATAATAATACTTTCGGTGGAACTAATTGCCTGTTACGACGCAAAAGGGAAAAAAGAAGTATAGAGAATCCGTCAGGAAACGCGGCATAACAGTTGTATGACGACCACGAGTTGGGCACACATAAACATCCTTCTACTACTCGAAAAAAAAATAGATGATTTTAAACACATGTCTAGCAAACCATGACCCCGGCAAATAGCGTGGGTTGTTGTGTACCAAAATATTCGGTCGAACAAAGGGTATTTTGTAATCGATATTAAATATATACAAGACGCCTTACATCCATTTACATAACGAATAGAATATAATATTCTTTTAATAGTACAGGATATTGTAATTAGACCATAGATTTGATTGAAAAAACTTATTGAAAGAGAAATATGTTCGTACATAGTGTGTGGGAAATGATGAAAGGGTTGAATAGCGTAAATATGTGAGTACAATGCCGTTATATTCGAATAAAAGATTTCCTTTTTCCTACTATATAATATAAGAGGTTCTCCTTCAACAGGAAACTTGCCTATATTGACCTATATTTACTAGGTCATCAAACTAAAAGACACATTATAAGACTCCTTGAGATAGTATTATGACGCGTTAACTTCCGGTGGTACAAAAAACAGAAAAAATAAATCGCATATACGAGGGTATTTGAAAATAATTTAAATAATTCTACAACTTCGTGAAATTGAAAAAAATCATGATACGCGATATTGTTTTCGAATAATTAAATAAACGATTAAAACCAGTCAATGTAAATAAAAATTATCGTAACATAATAGAATATACTATCAAATTTAAAGATGAAAATTATTGAAATATAAGTTGGTAATTATTATATTAATTTACCGTACTTACTATATAATAATACCCATACATCCAGTAAATATAAAGAAAAGTCTTTACTATTAACTTGCGTTTTACGTTGAGTCTATGATTAAAAATAATTAATTCGTATTTATAAAAATGTAATCAATAAATAACCGGTACAATATGAAAATTTACTGTAAATAATTAATACCATACATTAAACAAAGAAAATATTTTTATAAATACGCCTATACATATTTCTTTGTATGATCCACAATTTAGAATTATATTACAAAAGTAAACATGTTTTGTGGTTGTTTATGTTTATTATTTATTCATAGAATAAAAAAACCATGATCATAATATTATAGCCATGACAATCGATAAGAAAAATCAAAGTGCATTATAATAAGAAACAAGATGTTACGTACTGACCTTATACATTAAAGTGATCAGTTTTTTATGCAATTCGAGAGATAAAATTATTGACAAAATTGATAAAATATTGGATTAGAAGTATATGATAAATTGTTTTAATATTTAAATTATTTTACATAATAAACACAAGTAAAGCACATTATTAATATATATATATAGAAAATTCTCACGCAGCACATAAATTATCGATCGATAAATTACAATAATAAAAAAGTAATTTTAAACGTATAAAATTATTTTGTGGATGATTCATTAAAAAAAATCACTATTATGTAGACTACAAGTATTTCTTTTCTTAATTATAATCCAATCCCATCCAAAAAATAACATACTTTATCTTATTCAAAAGAATATATTGATTTAAATATTATCGAATGTGTAAAAAAGGTGTATAAAAACATCGACTCTAAAGTTCATTTTAAGTAAACATAAATGTAAACGTTCGAACGAACTTGAAATGGATTAATATGGAAAATAAAACAAGTTTTTAAACGGTAACAATATAATATATATATATATATATATATATATAAGAAACATTTTCAAAGAACTTAACGGAATAAACCAGTCAGATAAGCGAGTGATGTCGGTGAAAATGCGCGCGAGCATTAGTAAAGGGCCGACGGGTAAAAGGGGTTGTTGTTGGATCATCTGCACACTGATTTATCGATTTCGCGTCGAAATCACTGGGTATCCGGTGACACGGAACGAATCGGTCGTACCGGTTGGCCGCGGACGTATCCACATCTCGTATTTAAATCTCATTAGACGAGGTGCGTATAAATATTTCTCCCGGCGCATCTTAAATACAAAACACTACGGGTTCAAAGGGACTGTACTTATCATGAGACTTTATTTTTCTACGGAGACGGTTCACCGATTTGACCTAGGCAATGTATCATGACCGTTAAATACTTAAATAATATATACGGACTGTCAAAATACTTATTATTTATGCGATTTAAGTTTAAATACGAAAGAAAAATAATAATTTATGTATTCAAATCGAAACGAATATTATATCACAAAGACGGAGAGCAAGTAAAAAAACGGTTGTTGATATTACGAACGAAAATAATATCGTGTGTATTGAATAGGTCTCTCGTGATTTTTCACGCTCGTCGAATAAAATACAATTAATAATACGTAATCGCTGAAAACCTAAACGCACAGTCGCTCAATTCATACATTTCAATAAATGTACAAACACTTAAACATCAATAATCCGCATTTCGTAAATTCTTAAGCCTTCTATATATTTCTTCGCAAAATATAATTAAATCGTGTAGCGATAAGACAGAAAAATCGAAATTTAAAATGCTCGTCCATATTGAGTATATATGGAACTAAAGTTTTCGTGTACATGGTAGTTGGAAAAGTATAAAGACCAAAGACTTGTGGCGTAAACGCCGGATACGCTCCCATATTATTTAGAAACATGATTTACAGGTTTTCCCTTATATCGTCACAATAACATTATGCAACGAAGGTCAACGTAAAAACGCAATAATAATATATAGATAGATACGTACATGGGCTAATCCGTCGACCGGTCTCTTTTACTTTACCTACCACGTAAAATCCATCTATTTGCGGTACAAGTGTTAAATTCGCCCCGATTCACATGCGCGCTTACGAGGAAGTGCACATGTTTATCTAAGCACGCAGAGAACCCCGTGCGGGACATTTGACCGTGTACAATAAGGGTAGAAAACAAAAAAAATTATTTCACTGCCCCGTTTATAAATCCAAAAACCGGACGGCCGACAACATTTCAAACGTGTACGTATGTTTCCATTGTAGGACGCATAATAATATCAAAATATATCTGACACGCCCGTCGTATATTATATTTATACACCTATATAGGTTATCCCTGCCACAAACGTGTTTCCAATCTAAGTGTAAATGGCGACGAAAATGGCACCATTCTCACGATACGGTTGAGAAAAGGGACCGGGACCTTTTGCTGGACAAACAAACGCAATAAAAAAGAATGGAAAAACGAAATATAGTTCGGTTGTTGCCCAAGGCTTTACTGCGGCGACTCATGAATATATAAATTTGAATAATACACAAACTTAAACGAAATATATTCGATTTTATACACACGCGGTTCAATAAATTTCGATAATTTTATTCGTTCATACACGCTCCAAAATAAACCCAAATATATTAAGAAGAGTAAATGCTTCGTTTTAAACCATTTTAAAACTAAAATGAATTAATTGTCCGCTCGTGAAATGTAATAATATAGATACCATGACATCACAAAAAAATGCAGAAGAAATCATTGACCAGCTTTTTCCAGCAAACTTCAAACAGAAGTTTATAAGAATATTTAAACGAAAATGATATAGGACACATATTTGTGCGCGTACTTGTACGTACGCATGTACACACACTATTTTCAGGAATAGAATAAAAACGAAATAAGAGATATTTTCTAATTTTTGTCGATGATACCTATTAACATACCAAATATACACATTATACAAACGAAATATTTTTCGAAAAAATAACGAAATTACTTTTTGTATTACTCGGAAGAGTTGGTATACACAATATATATATATATATATATATATATGTGTGTGTGTGTGTGTGTGTGTGTGTGTGTGTGTGTGATACAGCATATTTGTCAAATAAATTTCGTTTATATATAATTTATATTAATAAAGACGTATAAAAATATTTTTCTTCTTTCAAGTAAACACCATAACCACATTTATGTTTGTTTATACTATACCGTTATGGTAAAAATAATCGTATTTCATATATAAAACGCGTATGTGTATAGATCTAGTCGTAAGATAAAGAGTCAACATAAAGAGCCATACGATTACTAACAAAATTGAACAAAATAAAATACTTTTTTTTAATTAATCGTGTGTTTGCAAATTGTGTATTCGAATAAAGAAATTATGATATAATAGATATCGTATTTTATGACACGAGTATTATAATAATTATGTAACCGGTACACCGCAAGTAAATAGTAGGTAAACACATCAGATTAGCCAGGAAATAAATAATTATCCGAGAGACCCTTCGGTCATAATACATTATCAAATGCGGTTTGATACCAAGTGTAATTGAGGCGAATTTCTATAGTCTCCAGGAGGAAAACTTAATACCGTGTGTCGAAGACGAGTCCCGTGACCGATTTTATTATTAACCGGACGCGACAAAACCGGAACATATGACAATACGACGAAGATGATAACAATAAAAACTCTAGGGATTTCGAGGAAACGGAATATTACGCCTTAATTGCAATGTGGTTTTTTCATATACAACATAATACTCAAAGCAGCTGCAATTAATAATTTCGTCTTTTTGTCCTCGAAGATAATGATCGCAGGATATTGTGGAAAGAGACAGTGGACCGAGACGACTTCCTTCGAAAACTAAACCACAGAAGAAATGGATACCTATACGTCGTTTTACTTATATACATAAGGAACTCTTTTATAAATTATAATAATTATCGACTCGAACTTACCCTCATCTCTTCCGGAGTGACGCTGTTTTCGGTGTAATAGCATAGGAGTTCGATGGTAAGCGCAGTGCACTGTCGGACTTTAGACGCTAATAACAGACACACGGCGCCAGTGAGCTGCAAGTGTGTTTTGGATATGTCACAGGCGCACAAAAATCTGTCAAGGAAATTTACAGATAATGGAAACACTTGGTCTTCACAGTTTTGTTCTTCGCATACCTATATACATAAACACATACACACACACGTGTATAAATAATTCGTAAATATATAAAATTAATTCAAAACGCAGTCTTATAAAGTATTTAAACACTATTCTAAAAAATCGCAATTTTCTCGTTCATGATTTGTATAGATTAGAAAACGAACGAAAAACTTAGAATAATAATATTAATAGACAATAGTTATCCTTATTATTGTTATATAATGGTTTTAGTCTAATATTATATTAAGGGACGATTTCGGTTTTACAATAGGTTTCGTTTTTTACAATATTTTTTTAAGTCAAACTTTTATCGTTCCCGTATTCAGAAATTGAAAGTTTAAAATTCAATAACGCTAATATAAAAATACATTTTTCGGAACATAAAAACAATCGAAGTATTCGAATAAATATATTTTTAGAATAGTATTCGGAATAATTTTAGAGTATTATTTAAAGTACCGTTAAAGAGTAAAAAATTGCTCTAGTTATTTAATATATAATATATTGGATCGAAACGCGATGAAACAAATCGTTCTATGAAATCAAAATATTTTTTTTTTTTTATTTATATTATTTAATACACAATCTGTAATTACTATTTTACAATAAGTATATGTGATAGAGATAATTTGGCTTGAAGGAAATCAAAATATGCGCTCAGTTTTTATTCGGTCTTACTTTTAAGGATATAAATTTGTACGCGACTTATTTGCACAGATACGGCGAAACATACGAACGAAATATTTGCTAAATAAAAATACGTACAGCCCGAACGGTTTGTATTATATAATATTTTATGAACAATACGATTATGTATGAAGTAATTAATATGAATCATTGCACATGTTGAATATACTACGAGTCATTGAACCTATTAAAACCAACACTTAATCTATATTCATATCCGACGGAGTAAATTTAAGGAAAAAAGATACGAAAAAAAATCGACCGAACGGTTTCGTTACAATTCACTAAACGTAGTTGACGAATGTAAAAAAACGAACAACAACCAGAGCTGTTTTGTACGTTTTTCACGTCCCGCAATATATCACCCCACGTTATTGTCTACTTTTATCGAAAACGCTTGAAATTGTTTTATCTGTACCAGCGAACCCCAATAATAATATCTGTGTAGATCGATATAATAATTATCAATCGGAAACGTCGAAGGACCCGCGGAAAGACATGTCGGACCTACTTTTAATAATTACACCCGACGACGGCTGCTGTAAACGTCCGCGATTGATTCGTAAGATAAATTTTTATTTTTCCAAAGAAACTAAAAGCAAAAACGACAAAAAACTAATCGTGTACACGAGACTCGTGTTAATTGTTTTTATTGCTCGACCGTCGTTACCAGTGGAAAAAAAAACAGAAAAAACTTATCGGCATCGCCGAGTGGAATATCTACTCGCGGACACGGTCATAACCCAGCGTTCTCGCCCATGTACATATACGCTTGTACTCTTACACGTCGTCATATACTCGTCGTACTACGAGAAAAACTAACGCGGAAAAAAGTCCAACACATTATGTTATACACGCACACACATTGGGTACAAAAACATATATATATACGCGATCCTATAGGTGTGTGTATCGTACGAACGACTTTCCGACCGACAAAAATGCGTCTTATGCATAGTCATGTAAACGCTTCACAAACGTTAATTAGTTTATATATATATACACGGTGGAACCCGCAGCTACGACGTGTGCGTGGATATTATATAGAGACGGCATATACACACGTCGTCGTACGAGTACGTAAAAAAATGCGCATATATTCACGGTCAAAAGTCGTATAATAAATGGAATTCTCCAGCCGAACACACACACACACACACACCCATATATACACATACTGCACACAGACGACGAGCGGTGTACACTCGCACAGACGTACCGCGTACACGTTTATTATTATTGTTATACATTATATGACATAAATAATGCATCAGTTTCGAGTGACTTGTATTCAAATTTCGAATTACGCAGTACACGTGTATATTTTATGCCCACTTCTAACGCGTCATTACGAAGGCTCTGACTTTTTATCGCCGGTTTGCCACGAATCTCCCGCGAATCTGCGGCGGGAGGGGATTATTTTTGAAAAAGTTCAGGAATCGCACGGCCGGTCCGATCGATTGTTTTCGGACCTTTACCGAATGATCGGTTGTAATCGACGAACGTGTGGAGATTCCGCCTGGATAAAGTTTTCGTTTCGCGTGAGGAATATATGGAATTTAAAAACCGCGGGAGTGAAATCGTTTTCGTATAAAACGATGCACCTTTTTTATCAGCGAACGAACGAAATTGAAAAAAAAACCAAAAGGTTACTCAGCTGGTGTAATCAGCGGTTTTATTGCTTGCGATGACGTGAGCTATCACGAGGAAATGTACACATTCCTCGGCGAATTAGAACGATAAGATGGCCAAATAAACGAAACGTCGGAAACGTCGATAATAAAACAACAAATCCGTTGTACGATATTTCGGACGAACAATCATCGGCCCGGCGGTTAGTAAAACGGTAAACGAAAACGTCGTCACTCACGTCCAACATCCATGTGGCCACCACTCTTCTCATGAACGGTTGTAGGTTCGACTGCGAGTGCGCCATGTAATCGCACCCGGGCACATATTGCGACTCGGTCTCCAGCAGTTTCTTGACAGCTCGTTCGTCCCGAAAAATGGTCCGATCCTCGGCGAAACACTTGTCCTCGGACCCCGTCTGCGATTCGGTACACATCAGATTCATCGTGTTCCGAGTACGGCGAACGATAACGGGTATTATACGTTTCGGACGAACGACAAAAACGAACCGAAAAGATAAATAAGTCTCGAGTCGTCGGGCACGGTGTGTGTGTGTGTGTGTGTGTGTGTGTGTGTGTGTGTGTGTGTGTGTGTGTGTGTGTGTGTGTGTGTGGTGTGCGCGCGCGCGTGTGCGTG
>JAIPRN010004035.1:0-17401 GCA_025469175.1 Geopemphigus sp. TES_GeoC_2020 | reverse complement strand
TATATATTTATATATTTCCTACGCGTATAACGATATATTTTTTAGCTCTGTTTTACCAAATAAGGATGTTTGGCGCTGTTCCTGTCAATAAGAGAATGGAAAACCTTATAATGAATCGAAAATGGAAATGGTATCAAAAGGAGTTTAATTATTGATGTATTAGTGAACAATGTAATTGATTTCACTAGTCACTGATTCGACTGGACTACATGCGGACGTACAACTTGAACAGATAGACTTAAGTTGTGATTAAATTTATAAAATAAACGGAATATTGATTTTGAATAATGATCACAGGCAAATTATTTTTTTTTTTTTTGGTAGTTCGTCTTAAAGAAATTGTAATTTATCTAACAAAAGTTGTTATATTTATTTTGTATATTGTAAAATTTCTAATAATTTCTGGTGGATATTTCGTAAGATAAGAAGGTACCATTTGATCGCATTCTTCAAGTTACGAAATTGATTAATACGGTAAAATAATAATGTTTATTTCGTCGTTTGTAAAATGACAGTATTATTATAACGTTTATTTTCCTAACATAAAGTATTAAAATTATTTCTAAACTATGATACAAACACAGGTATCTAATATTTTATAATTAGAGTTAAAAAAATAGGCGTTTATTTATTTAAGCTATAGATAAAATAATAACTATTACTTAAATAAAATACTAAAATACATATGTAGTAACTATTTTCATTTCTTACGGTTACAAATTTTATATACGGTCATTATTATTTACTATTTGAATCTAAAATTATTATTTCGAGATATAGTTTTATTTATAAATTTGAAATTTGTATTGTGCCTTTAAATAAATAATAATAACTATAAATTATATTTTTTGTCGATGTCAATAAATAAAATAAATATAACTAGATAATATACTTTAAACGACAAATAAATAACATAACGTTTATAATTAATTTAAGCAAATTTAAAACTTTAAAAATATATAAACTAACGTTTTTGGCGATATGATGCAAAAGAAGGAAACTTTCATAATAATATTTTAATGATCGAGGAAATATTTACAAAACGGCGTTACTTGTGTTTTGAACCCATACAATTTTCAAAGAAAACGCTTTAAGAATTATTATAACCTTGTCAACTAAATTGCGTTTATAAAATAACGTTGAAATAAAAAATTTACCCGAACATACATTATTTGAATCTCGTTGCTCTTACCGGTTAGAGTTTATGGAGTAACAATGGTCTGCCTGCACTAACAAACGTCCATTCATCTATAACTTTAAATACTCCTCATGAATGAGTATAAAAAATAGTAGTTTCTATAAATCGCGCACGTCGTGTCAATGTACTATGCGAATAGTAGACTGTGTTTACGCGTTATTATTGGATTATGACTAAACGATACGCCGTCGTCAATATTACTTAATATAATACAACGGATAAAACGGTAGCAAATTGAAATTTGCATTTATGTTAAGGTCAAGAGTCGGTTAATATTAATGATGTCAATATTACATTAAAGTTTAGTAACATTTAGTTCCTTTCTGTTACATAATAAGGTTTTTTTATGTATAACGTAACTATTTGAATATCGTTTCAACATATAGGAACCTAACCATAGGGCACATGAAACATAAGTTACAAGAAATAATCCAATAATTAATTATAAACTTTGTCCATACGTTTTCTAATTTACTAATGTCCAATTAATGGGAGGGTTGAACCCACCAGAAGTAATAAGTTATCCTACTCACAATTTTTAGGCAACTATATTATTATGGCGTAAGTGCTTTAGGATAAAGATTGATTCTATAGAGGGTTTTCACGAAAAATTCTTAAACGGATATTTGTTATAATATTGTTCTTTTTCACGTCGAATTTTTTTCATCGTTATAATTTATAAAAATAATTTTCTACGTTTGTAATATTCACATTTGGTTTTTAAGTTGGTCAGGTGTTATAATTGATGAATCGTTGTCACGTTTAGACGCCTTAACTAAATACTATATTTTCAAAATGTTAGTATAGATTTAACCGCTATAGTGCAAAACACAGAACTTAATAAACAATTATACAGGTAGATAGGTTTAAACGTTACACATAGCGGCCGTTATTTTACGACTAATAACTATAATAACTATAACAAAATTATATTTTGTGACAGGCATATTGTACGTTTCGATCAAAGCAACATTAGCGTGAATTATTTTGAATGAGCTATTTGAATTTTACTATAACTTTTATTTTAGGATAATGTAACATAGTACAAAACACTACCTATACCGAATAATTATTTGGGTTGTGTTTACTTACTAAAACATTGACTACGTTTTATAATTTCGTAATTTAGTGAAAAACTATGTACGACCTGAGCCTCTATTAATTGAAAGACAGCGTTTTTTTAAATTTACTGTAAGTAATGAATGACGATACCGAACGTTTAATACTCACACACACACACACACACACACACACACACACACATATATATATATATATATATATATATATGCTTTCGTAATCGATTATTAAATTATTTGGTTTACCTCGAAATAATTCGTCGCCAACATATAACATGAATATTACGTTCATTGTGGACTACTCATGAAGTAACTTTAATTGTCTTTTTGAAATTAAACGCGTTAAGATGGGAATGTATCGGTTTTGTATTTCAGTTATACATACATACATATATATATCATTCACTTTACTACAATTCGATTGTTTCAGTTGAGCCATATATTACATTAAAACTTTACTGTAAGTTTATAGCTTATATTGTAATTAATATACTTACTGAATCAGGTTTTAATCTTTAGTGACGTGTAATGTTATTAACGAAAGTTAACTGTTAAATTATTCGAGCATACAGATGTTTGATTTCAAACGTGTTAGATTTTCCGATACGCTACGTATTATGTTCTTTTTAAATATCCGGTCCTAATCTCCCGCTGTTAAATATCTTGGTCTTATACTTGATTAAAGGCTAACTTGGGTCCATCATATTAGACTTGCGTTAAATAATCGCCTGCGTATGCTAAAAATTATTTTAGGCAATCATACAGTTCCACGGGTATCAGATTTCTTATGCATAAAACTTTACTTAAATCCATACAGACGTACAGTCTGCAATTATGGGGTTGCGCGAAAAAAATCAAACGTTAATAAAACTCAAATTTTCCAAAACATTGTCACGAGGAACTTAAAAAATGCTTCTACTCTTTATGTTTCGAATTTTGCTCTACATGCAGATTTAAAACTTAAAAAAATAAACGACAAGGCCAAATATTTTTATAAAATGTTTCACAACCATCTAGGTAATCATACGAATCTTTTAATAAAAAATGTTGTCCACTGCTACTATAAAAGGTAATCCTTCAAGACGTTTAAAACATAATAAGTGTCATGATTTATTATAATTCTTAATTCGTTATAACATAAAAATAGGTAAATAAAAACTTTTTTCTCTTTTTTTTTTTAATTAATTAATAATTGACATTGGAAATGTCATCAATAGGTAACTTTTTTCTTCGAGCTTTTTAATCATGTCTAATTGTTACACTTATCTTGTATCCTTATTGTATCAAATGACACAGATTATATATTGTTCGTAAATATAAAAAATTGCAAAAAAAATATCCGACTCGTATGTTTTATACACTTGTAATCTGAATTAGAGGATATAGGTAACAACGGTTTAAAGTTTTGTTCGATTATTTTAGACAGATAATTTATTTTTATTTTGTTTTCGACTACTGAATTTTAAACTCAATTATACGAAATTTATTTTTAAGTACACGAAAGAAATAATATGCCATTGTTCAAATAAACCTATTATAATTAATAGATGTAAATGGAAAAAACTATTTTTGAATTAAAATTGTTTATAAATATTTTTTCAAAATAATGAAGTCAAAGAACAGGTGAAAACATGGTTCAGAGATCTGCCCGAAGAATTTTTCGTTAAAGGAATACGAAGCCTCGTCGACCGATGGGATAAATGTATTTGTGTAGAGGGGGATTACGTCGAAAAGCAAAAAAAAAATTACGTAAATTAATTCATTAATTAAGATGTATAGCGATTTGTCTGTTTACTTATTGAACATCATTCGTATATCAAATATAATATAATTATATTAAGTTTTAATTATTCTTATTTAATTATATTATATATATATAATATATATAATATATAATTGCTATGAATAATATTTACAAACAAATTAAAATTATATGATACAAAGGTCTCAGAAACACGAATTATTTGAAAAATAAATTATAATATAGATTTTATTTTAATAAAGAAATAAAGAAAATATAGGCTATTTTAATCCGGTAATTTAGACGAAAGAACTTTCGACAAGTTCATATTTTATTTATTGCCATATACGTTCAATCATAGCTATCATAGTGTTTACTAGAAGCTAATAAAAAATGTACAATATAGACGTATGCTATAATTTTTTCTCGGAGTGTAATTATAAGTCTATTTTTTAAAAAATGAAAGTGTTTAATATCCCTAATAAGAATTGTGTAATCTACTATTCCATCGGTTTGACGCGTGTTAATTGATTTTTATCCTTTAATATATGTGATTAGGTTTACTACGAGGTTACGTTTGAATCAATTCAACCAAAAACGATAATAATAAATATATTTACGTTTATTTGTGTTAAATTTAAAATATCTATTTAAATTAAAATATTTAAAATAAATTATAATTAGTCAATATTAAATTGACGTAAATGACGCGATTACAAAGAAGATGTTAGTACGTACATAAAATAATGAATTACAATAACGTATTTAAAGACGCAAAATAAAACGCGTACAAATATCGTCGTTTAATGGTTTTATTGAATTTTATGTTTTTGTTTGTATGTGTTTTTATAAAACTTCATAAACATATAAAGAAATAAGATTACATCAGCTAAAATGTAGAAAATAAATAATTTCGGATAATTACAGTCAAACACGATCAGACTGACGCAATACGTTATGCCGATTATAAACTGTATCTGAAAATTGAACATTATTAACGAGACACGTGTATTGTCGAACACTGTGAAATGTTTTACTCACAATTTGTATGCGAGTTAGGTATTTCTTCCACCATAAATGCTTTCGCATTTTCGGTCCGAGTGCTGCTAAGAAATAATAACTGTACATGATTATATGAACGAACGAATTGATAACGGTGCCAATCATAACATTTTCACCTGCGATTTATACGAACGTAGATTATATAATAATTGAATAAGTTTTCAAAATGTATTGCACATCGTATCCGTGAAGATTAACTAATATTTTATCATGAGTTACCATGAAACAGGGATGGACAAACTTTTTTAACGGAAGGCCAAAAAGTTAAAATGAAAACGTACGACGTGCCATTTACGAATATTCATAATATATTTAAAATCACGAACGAAAAACTGATGGCGAGTAAATAATATTTTGTGTAGTAAACATAATTACTTTTACCAATTGTCAATAATTTACGTGACAAATAGAGCGGATTTGTTTTGTTTAAAAGATTTTCATATAAGACGCCGTTACATATGAGTTGATTAACGCGGTAATCGTCTGTTAATATTTGCAGAGTCGTTTGCTTTTGCGTAATTTTGTTGTATGTTCACGTAAATCCGAAAACAACGATATCGTTATTTTAGCGTTTAAAATTTACATTTCGGAAATCTGTTTTGGATATTGACTTGTAAGACTACGACGTCAATATCATTTATAAAACGTCGTAATGGTGAAAATATCGGAGAAAGAGATACATAATATGGGATTACGCTAATAATAATACCGTATCACTAAGTATTGAATTTTATTATATAAATATTATTTTTATTTTATCACGTTCATTTTACTACACAAATCGTGGTACGCGGTCTGTGTTAAGAACGGTCGCAGGCAATAATTTGTTCGTTTCTGCCGTAGAGTATTGAAATGTTAAATTATAAAACTTGTACATAACCACGATATTGTAATTATAGGAATATTGTAAAGCTTATATATATATTTAAATATAGAATCTAGAAAATTCTTACTTTTTATGAATCTCAGATGAACGAAACAAGTGATCACCATGTTAACATGATGGTAAACGTGTAAAAATGATATGTGCGATTGTTTTTTTTGCAAAACAAAAAAAATCTAGAAAATCATATTTTTCATAAACAAATTGTATATAGATATTGTAGTTAAATAATATTTTAAAAATATTTAAATTAAAAATAAATTTTTTACTTACTGTGTCGAATAAATCTATGATTTTCGATACGGCGAAATACCAAGATGTTTTATGCAACTAAAATAAATAACGAAATAATATATTATTATGATATACACAAAAAAATGACTAATAATAATATAGTATAATTTCAATGAATTAAATAAAGAAGCATATTCCTTTTGATTTCGGAATTATTAGTTGCGTTAATTTTTGTAATTCGGTTTTTTTGTAATATTATAATTTATAAAAATAAGCAAAAATGAAACACATTATTGAAACCATTAACACTAAGTTAACGTTAAACTATATGGAAATATGATTTCAAAGTATATTCTTTAATATTAAATAAATGTAATGATAGTAATTTATAGGTACAGGTAATTATATTTATTTTAATAAAATTATAAAAAATGAAATGTACATAAATATAATATTATAATTGTATATTATATTGTATCATAATATAATATTATAATACAATATAAATAAATAAAATTTATTTATAATTTTGCTATTACTTAATGATAATTTGTGAATGTTAGAGTTGAAAAAATGTAAAAATATTAGACAGATATTTTAAATATTATAAAGATATAATTATTATATTATGTGATAACTTTTATCTTATTTATTATCATCGTGCTTAAATGTTTATTTGCTGAAACTGAGGTATATTTTTTAGGTAATTATTATTATAACAATTTAAATAGAACACGGATAATACATTTTGTAATTCGCCTAGTTATTTTTTATTTTAAATATTATTTATTTTTGTAAGTTTACAACAAAAAATTTCAGTATTTTTGTTAATTAAACAAATAACTGAGGTATTTATTTTAATACTTATTTTTTATTACAAAAAAAGTTATAATTATAATTATGTACCTAAGTATTTGTCTGTTAAAAATAAAAAATGCAATAAATATTTTATATAAAATTACAATTTTTGTTATTTTGAATTAAGTTTAAGAGTAAATATTATATACATATATACACATATATGTGTTTTACTAAACAAAATATATTAGTTATATCATACTTTTAGTATTATGTGACTTTTGGTTCCTGTTCTATCAGGGTAACACGAGTATTTCCACAGATAATTAGGTACTTCTGGATTAATAAAGAACTGAAACACATATTTTAAAAATATTTTAAAACACTTTTTCAAAAGTATTTTTGAATTTTTCTATGGAAGTAATTGACAAGATTGTAACTAGGCATTAAAAAGAAGGCTAGGGACCCAATAATATTAAAAACGTAAATTCAAAGAATGGCTATCTTAATTCAGTGATGATAATTTTTAAAATGAAAACAAAATAGGCGTTTGTACGATCTATTTTGTCAGGGGCACTATCGGTTCATACTATAACCCTGTTAATTGATCGTTTCAAGAGGATGTAAAGAAAGATCCCGTAATTCGTGTCTGAATTAAATGATCAAAGTATTTTAATTTGTAAATACACGATTTTGATTTCTCTCCAATAACTTTGAATATTTAAGAAAAATAACGAATAAGCTATTATTTTATATTGTTTAATTTTCAAAATTTATTAAAAATATCGAAAATATCAACGGACAAATTTTCTAATTGTTATTACTCGTGGAGATACGAATTAAATGCAGCCTACATAAAATTAATAATATAAATACAAAAATATATTAATTATGTCTAGTTATTTAAATATTAAAATGTAATTCAATTTCAATCAATAATTGATCACTCTCTGGAAATAGTTATAACACACTATTAATTTTATTAAATTGTATATTACGTTGAGTAAACGTATTAAATAAATATTTATCGACATTTTTTGTATTTATGTTTATGAACTCACGTTTGTTAAGATAAAACTATTAAATATAGTTTGCATCAAATTGTAGAATAACAAAATATACTTAATGTTAATTGGTTTACGATTTTCCATTAATTTGGGACCGACTTTGAATACAAATAGCAAGTAGACTACTAAAATAATAGATACAGGCCACGGTGAGTTGATAAATAGCCAAGAGTCAATCGAATTATCTAAATAAAAACAAATTTATTTAAACGAATACAATTCTTTATATAAATATATTGATTATTTTTATAAAATATGTTTCAGACAAAAATACTAAAACACTTACCGAATTTGAAGTCTTTGTATAAAAATTGTAAAATGACATTATGTGTTTCATCTACGGCGTTGTCAATCATATTAGCCCTTTTAGATATTATACTTGATTCTCTATCTAAATGATTATTGAAACAGAACGTTATAAATTATATATACATTCTCTGAAAAGTTATTTCCCAAACTTCAGGTATTTTAAAAGATTATATGATCTAATATTTTAGTTATGTTAAGTTATCGGAAAAATTTAATTCTTTACAAATTACTTTTATGTGAAACAGATAATAAATATATTTCAGTATATTTTTGCGAGATATCATATATTATTTTATAAAAGTTCTATTAAGCTTTTAATATTTTCGTGAAAAATTATTAACATTGAATTAAGTTTTTTCAGTTATTTATAATAAAATTTAATATATTTTATATTTTAAAATAAATTTGATAGGTTTAATATAATTTCGGTTTGATTAATTATTTAATATACGATTGATAAATAAATAATATTTTATAAATCTTTCAATTATAAAATTATTTGGTATATTTAAAAAAAATCATTAAACTTGTTAAAAATCATATAAAGGTAGGTTAGTATCAACTAATTGATATGCATGAAACAACATTGAAATAGGATTAAATTGAAATTAATGCGAACAGTTTTAATTAAAATGTCAATAATTAGATTTGAAAAAAATATTTTTTTGATATTTGAATGAAATTAAGGGAATTATTTACAATAATGAAAACGAATTAGAATTGATTATTGTTTATGAACTAAATTTTAAATTATTGAATTTCCGTGGAAATATTATCGATGTTTCTGGACATATTAAATATTCTGATAAGAATAAAAAATATTTGAAGTAACATATTTTTATTTGTTTTGTTTATCAAATAAGAAGAACACAATAATTTAAAAAAAAATAATTTTTATTGTAAATATTTTGAGTAAGTTTCATGTTGGTATGGCAATAATTAAAAATGAAACGCAGATATTATTTTTAATATTTTTTTGTATATTTTTAATTTGTTTATGCCTAAAGAAGGCCTAAATTGAAAAATTTAAGGAAACTTCCGTTTTTACAAACTAATTTTATATTAAAATCTATCTTATATACATATGGTAATGCTGTAAATTTGATATTGGATACTTATATTTGTTTCAATGATATTTAAAAGTTACTTTCAAAATGTTTCAAGCATTTCAAACTATGAATATAGAATTTCTAAGTTTTCGTGTATTTGTTGATTTTTTAGAATATAATTTTATAAAACTAGTAGTTATAATTTCTTAGACATGAAAATTTAATAGAAACCGAATAAATTAATCGTCTAAAAAAATAAAAATCTTATTACAATTTGTAAACAATACGCAACCAACAAAAGTCAATGTACATCCATTTCCTATTTACATTATTTATGTATAATTCAACGTAGATTAATTTAAACGATTAATTAATGATAAAATGTTTTTATAAATTATTCGATATATATATATGAATAATATTAATATGTATAATACGAAGGTTAATACATTTTTCTGTCAATTTAACTTAAAATTGTAACTATAACGATATTTACATTTAACATGGTCAATATTTCATCGAAAAAACGTTCATCTAACAATTTTGCCTTAATTATTATCAAAATTCTATTAAATTTACTATGTTATTGTAGTATATATAATAATATTGTATGCATTATACAATAAAATAAATAATGCACACAATCAAATTTAGTTGCATTTGAGTTTTAAGATTGGATAATATAAGATTACCATTTAAGCTAAATGTTCACATTTCAAATAATAATGGTTTCAAAAAAATTATTATAAAGGATTAATTATTTTAGTTTGAAATGTATATTTTTATAATACAGTATATATAAAAATCTAAATGCACTTGGAAATAAATGTAATCTTGTTAGTATATATATGATATAAAAATTGATATAATAATTGAAATAATTGTTGCAATTATTATTAATAAAATATCTTAAGAAATAAGAATACTTACGATGCAACAAATTTACATTGTTATAGATATTTACTAATTTAAAATGTATTTGGAATACAATTCTTCATTTATTAAAATATTAAACATATTGAGCATTAAAATCCTCTTTTATTGTTATCTAATATTTGTTTAATAACAAAAATATAAACTATTCTTAATGTATAAACTATCTGTGTATTTTGCAATTTGACATCAACAGTAACTAAATGTTTATTCATAAATTATATAAAATTTTGTCTATTGAAAAATAATAACTATCTTACATCATACCTTTATATTATTGAACTGTGCGAATATATTGTTAGTAACGTTTAAATAATAATATCGCTCACTATACAATTGTAATTATTAGTATTGTTTATGTGCAATCGAAATTGATTAGATATTAATGTTTGACACTTCACGTAAGTACTTTTTACTTAACTTTTATTTTTTCCTTGTTGTACCTCTTTATTTTCTTCTCTCTCTTCGTCTTCTCCCATAGCTCTATAAGGTCTAACACTGTTGTGCTGACCTTCCATTTTATTTAATATAGCACGACTTCTTAATGCACATCGGTTACCTTAATATCCCTATGTATAAAATCATATCACCTCTTTTTCGACTTTTTTTCTTTAAACTAGTAATTGAATACTTTTTAATTAGTTTAATAAATATATGATTTATACTTAAAAATCAATAAACATAGTCCACAGATAACTATAATTTTCGATAATTATTATGAAATAATTTTTGTAACAATTTTCAAGTTGCTAACATATGGTAATGAAAGGTAATCAACAAAAAAGATTATAATGATATTACTACGTTTATTTCAAAAGTATATGCCAAGTGGAGTTGTAAAATAAATATTTAATTATTTTTTTACCAGTATGATAATTGACAGAATTTATACCATTATTAAATATAAAATTATTTATTTATAACAATTAGTAGACTTATATAATAGATATAAATAAGTGGATAGTAAATAAATTTTTTTTAAGTCTGAACTTTTAATGACTAATTAGAAAATTAGTCATTAGTAAGAATAATTAGTATAAAGATTAGCTAAACTTATTAAAAAGGTATTAATTTTTTTCTCAATTGTATTAGTTATTATATTAATAAAATCTTCAAAAGTATATATATATATATATATACATATATTTTTAGGTATCTTTTAATATGTGAACTAGTATAGTTAAAAGCTAGTAATGTAATTCTATATTTGAAAACATTCATGTACAAATGTATCTTATATTATGTACTAAAATATAATAATGACGTATGTTAGTAAAAATATTACAAATATATTTATATTAACGTTTTATTTATTGTTATGTAAATACGTTGAACCTGTTAAAGTATCAATAATTACCCGTAGGAATAGATTGCTTATGATTTACGAATCGTGATATTAATTTTACATTTTAATAATATTATTTGTTTACACTTAAAGATCAAAATTAATTTTATTTATTAATTATTAGAAAAATTTTGTGTATTTTAAAATTAAATTGTGTTTAATTTGACTATTAAATAGGTTTTTGAATAAGATTCAATAATCTACTAACGTAATATTGGAACCGCATGAATTAACTAATGAAAAACAAAACAAATTAACGAATAAATGTAAATACATCTACGGATTTAAATAAATATATCGTATAATCCAATCAAATTTAATATCTATATATAATTTCGTTTTACTAAATAATGCATAAGTGTAATTATTGATGTTTTGTATTTGAAAACATATATATAAACTTGTATTAAGTTGTTAGGCCTTCCAAATAGGTACAATATTTAAAAAAATTCTTATTTATAATTTATATATATATATGATTTATAATATACATTTTATATAGACGAATCTGAATGGTTGCGTGCACTTTCAAAGTATTTTTTCATTATTCAAAAATGTGTGTAAGTATCAAGTATGTAGTACATATATATATATATATATATATATATATATATGTATAAAATATTCAAAACATAACTCAATAGCTAAAAATCGAAAATGTTTAACTAAAATATTTCGTTTGTATAATTTAAACGCCAATGAAAATAGTCGTATTAATTTAAAAACAACTAATTTTTTATTTTTAGTTTTTTATAACATATATGAAGTAAATATAAAAATATTACGTACTCACTCGAAGTAGATTTAATTTATACTTTTACGAATAAATTGTAATTAATTACGTTCACTTACATTTGATTCTTACTCAATACTATTTTGTTACGAAAGACTCAATTACATCATTGTAGCGAACATCAGGTGTAGAGTTCTCAGAATAAACAGAACACCGATGATGATAAGAATAGTTATCAGGAAACTGAATAAACAAACACACTCGTTGTTTAACTCGATTTCATCAACACTCGAACAATTTCGTTTAAATAATTATAGCGATTGTGGCAACAATCGCTATTTAATAATAATTTTTGTAATTTTTTTGATTGGCGACTAAATCGGTAATAGATGGTAATAAATAATCGGTCAACCGACGTGTATACAACGAAGTGAGATGAAATTTCGGAAACAAACGTGAAACGGAGTGCCGCTAAAATTAAGCGCGTATTATCACAATCGCCACGACGGGCTATGAATAACAACGGTACACCGAACGACTCGAATGTGTTTCTAACCGGTCGATCCGTAACCGAACATTTATAATTTAATAATGACGTACGGTATATATGATTGGTTTGGTAACGTAACTATAAGCAAATACGTCGAGCCGCCGTTGGGAAAAATATCACGTCGTAATTAAAAGTGATGGCCAATGGAGACAACGATGAACGCGGGGCATTGTCGTCTAAGTCCCGGGGGTGTTGTTAGGAAGTCGTACGACGAGTGAATAGACATAGTTAAGTGACGTTTCGCCTCATTTATTTGTCCTTCAGGGCACGACTTCTTCATCCGGTCCCTGATCCGGATTGGTCACCGACAATGTTTCCGTTGCGCGGACTGATATACAACGAGAAAGAGGAGTAAAAAGAGAGCCAAATGTCTATTGCGATTTTTAAAAATTGTATTCGTCATTTTAAAAAGGTGGAATAGCGGGGACATTGTCCCGCCAACCCCTACATTAATTTGTTTCGTGAGCGGGTGGTGTGGCGGGCGACCCTTTGTAGGTTTTCAAAAAAAAAATAAACGCCTGCGACTCACTGCCCGGAATTACGCGCAACGGTTTTTACCAGGACGTGGATATTGTCGATTGGTCAATTCGTCGTTACAAAACGCACCAGTTCCACTTCACGTATACATTATACCGCGCGTTCAGGACTGTCTACGAAACTACCCAAGAATACGGAATACGTTACGAATACATTACGGCCACCCGATGCCGGCAATATCGTTCTCTGTCGTGGACACGCAAATCGAAGGCACCACTACTTCCACCAACACCACCACCACCACCACCACCACCATCACTACTACTACCATATCGAACACGGCACGGGTCGTAACGTAGTTGGACACGGCTAAATATTTTTTATATAACTGCGTCGGATCAACGGTAAAAAATATCCGGCGCCGTTGGTGCTGCCGACCGTGTAACAATGCCCGTTATTCCGGTCGGGGAGCGATCATTCACGCTAACAATAGCAAGGATCGCCGGTACGGAATGGTTACCGTTATCGTATGAAATTGGATTATCGAAATTACAACCGTCGTTTCGTCGCTTGCTTACATCGCCGTCTCGATTAGTGAACACAGTAGCTTCGTTAACGATTCTTGTTTTGTTTCGTTCGTATAATAACTGCCATGTACAGATAACGGTTATAGGAAAATACGTCGACTCTTTGGACCCGCACCTTTGACTACGAACTGTTTTAGTTCGACGGCTGTTTCATTTTCGATATTCAATTTTTAAGCGATACGGCGACAAATCGGGCGTGCGCTCATTTTGCGATATTTTTGTAAAAACGTTCGACAAACCTAAACAATTCGCAAAGAAATTGTAAAACGGTAATAGAAATTAAATATAAGATTTGAACACGTATTGATTTATTTAATTTAAAATGTATTTTGGATTGATATTAGTTCTTGATTATATAAGCACGTACGTATCATTAGATTTCGTAACAAGGTTCTAAAAGTATTTACGAAAAACACAATAACACGATGACAATCAAACAAGGTATACGTTTTCTCGATTTTGAAAATGACTCGAAGGATTTTTTATAAAAAAGGGGGTTTTTTTTTTAATATTTTTGATGACCAGAAAGCGATTTAGCCACGACTGGAAATTGAAAAAAATATCGCGGATCATGGATAGTTTCTCCTCGCGAAACACGCTTCGTCGGCTTGACCGACTGCTTTGGCGGTTCGAAAAAGAATCTTGAGCCAGTTCTTCCTTTAGTTGGAGCCGTCGGTAAGGCTTGAGGGAACCTGCTAGCATCAGTTAATCCTCTCGTTTCCGCATGATCCTCCCGGACTGAGAGCGGAAGGAAAAATTCCCGGACGTCGACCATTTCAGACGCAACCCGGTAGGCGAACAAGTGATGGATGATGGTCTCGGGGCCAGAACGACTGTGAAAATGGGACGGTTCCGCGGTGGGCACGCCCCGCTTCGTTCCGTGGACACGTGGGTGTCAAGTTATAATGACGTTACATGTATAATGATTGTGGTGGATTTATTTCTTTTATATTTATTTATTTGTATATTTTTTCTTAATCTGTTTATCAAAAACTATTAAAAACGTTAAATTTTTGTGCAACTTAAAATATTTCTATATTTTTATCGATTTTTTCAATTATTTATCATTATTCGAAGTAGGAGGCGTGTCCCAAAAGTAAGGTTTCCATGCTCCTAGAGCCAGAAATAAATTAATTTTTCAAAATTTGGTAACACTGTTGTATAGTGTCTGTCGTACTTTTTCCAACGAGAGGCTGCTCAACTAGATCCGATGTTTAGTTTGCGTCTGACACGCGTTTAAGATGGACGTTTTTATGTCAGTCGCCGCCACCTCTATTCCCGTGTATGCTCAATGCGAACTTCGCGCCGTTATTTGTTATTTGCATTCAACGCGTGAAACACCAATATCCATTAATCGAAAACTTTGTTAAACATATGGTACGCGTTGCATGTCTTTAAAAAATGTTAGAAAGTGGTGTAGAGAGTTTTCAGGACATCGGACGGAAGTTCATGATGAACAAAGAAGTGGAAGACCTTCGATTTCAGACGAGTTGAAAGAACAAATTGAAAGAAAGCTTCGTAAAGATCGACGAGTGACGGTTCGAGATCTCGAACAAAGATTTGAGTTGTCAAAAAGCACCATTCAAAGGTTTTTTAATGATATGGGCTATCACAAATGTTGTGCTCGGTGGGTGCCTAAAATGTTAACCGAGAACCATAAGCGCAAACACATTGAGACTTCTCGAGAATTTTTGTCTCGTTATGCCTAACAAGGAGAGGTTTTTTTAGACGCCATAGTAACGGGTGATGAGACATGGGTTTACTATTTCACCCCTGAGTCCAAACAACAGTCACTGGAGTGGAGACATTCTCGCTCACCGAAAAAAAGAAAGTTTAAAGTGACGCAATCTGCTCGAAAAATCATGGCCACTGTTTTTTGGAACAGGAAAGGAGTTCTTTTGATTGAGCTTGTGTCAACTGTGACAACCATTAACGCAGTTTTGTATTGTGAGATTTTGAAAAAACTTCGCAGAGCCATCCAAAATCGAAGACGAGGCATGCAGACGAAGGGGGTTTGTCTCTTGTATGACAATAGCTGGCCCCACGTTGCCCGTGACACAAAAGCTCTCTTGGAAAAGTTTGGTTGGGATGTGATCTCCCATCCCTTTTATAGCCCAGATCTTGCCCCGTCCGACTACCATTTGTTCTTGAACTTAAAGAAACATTTGGGAAGAAAACGGTTAGAGACAGATGAAGAAGTGAAGACAGAAGTCACCCAATATCTAAATAAGGAGCTGGCCGCGAGTTCCCATGAAGCTGGCATACAAAAACTTCCAGTGCGCCTTGAAAAATGCATCCAAGTAAATGGCGATTATGTGGAAAAATAATTCATAAGTACTGTATATATACCCATGTAAAACATATTTTGAATAAAGCTTATTTCGTTTATAATAATTATGGAGACCTTACTTTTGGGACACGCCTAGTATTAAGAGATATTATTTTTTGGTTTTTGGTTATAGTGGTATCGTGTATAAGGCAAGAATGTTATTTTGAAATTTGTGTATGTGTGTGTGTGTGTATGCGCGATGGTTATTCAACTCTAAATTTTACAAACATTATATTGATTTTTGTTAATGTTCCCGGCGTACTCTTTGACATTTGTCAATTATTTTACAATACATTCTGATAATATCGCGATTTAGATTTTTGGTAATAACGTGGTAAAGCTCATCAGTTTAGTTTCGTGTAACTATTTTAATTCGGCCTCGATTATTAAACGACATGATAATTATTATTGATGAAGTAGATAGTGAACGTAGGTTAAAGTTAACATATTCATTGGCGTAACATTATCATTGATAATGAGTCTGTACAACTAAGTGGTTCGAAGTGGGAAACATTTTGTTTGATCCCGTTGTTTTATTTTCCTTTGATGAAACTAGGGAAGTAAAACGTTTATTAAATATGGTAAGCCAGCCGGGCTCATCACTATACTATGTCTGGAGAGTTAGTTGAACTGGTGGTAACTTTGATAGAGGAAATTTTATGGGTCATATTGTTCTTTAAGTTAGACGAAAATGCTCTCGCGAATTGGACTTATGTATTTCAAGTAAAGTAGACTTAATTGTCAGTGACTTTGGCAAATGGCATTGTCGCGCCCCATTATGTTTGTTATCAAAAGTTTTCATAGAAATTTTTCGGTCTTGTTAATTATCACCTTATTTACGTATAAAGTTTGGATGCCATGGTAATTGCTGTACAAAATTGAAAAGGTAACGTCTGTTATGATGAAAAATTTGATAATAACGTCTTAATATGGCCGAACGTCTACATATCTGGAGTCAATAATACAAAGTTTACCTTTATAAAAATTAAAAAAAAAAAAATTTTTTTCAACAGTGTACAATATATAA
>JAIPRN010004034.1:0-17402 GCA_025469175.1 Geopemphigus sp. TES_GeoC_2020 | reverse complement strand
AAAAGAGAGGGGGGGTCCGAGAGTTTCTCCGGCAATCGATCGGAACGCGCGAGCGCGGTGCGTTCTTATTTTTTGAAACGGACTTCGTTTCCCAATCCTCTCGAAATAAATCCAAAAAAAAAAAGAAAAACGTCGCTTCGCCTCTATAACCGAAGCCGCTGGCTCGTGCAACGTGCTCGCGCGCCACTCGCCTCGTCCACCGTTATTCTACATTTCGTCGAATCGCCGTTACGCGTTCCTTTTGATGAACGCATTTGTCGTCCGCTACGGGCCCGCGTGTGCCCGCCATCGTCCGAAAACCGCCGGCCGGACGGTTCTTCCGTATTCGCGGCGTCGTTCGCGTTTTCCAAACACGCCCTCCACTCGTCCGCTGTTCGGTCTCGCACGCCGTACACACACACACACACACACACACACACACACACACACACACACACACACACACATATATATATACAGACACCGGTCGACACGCGTACGGGCGCCCGGGACACCGAAACTACGGCGGGCCCGTATGGTCGTCGTAAACAAAACGAAAATAACGATCCACCTGTACGCGATTACGAGTTAAGTATATATACTAAGCCGTAAGGTAATACGGACGGTGATTATGTTTTATACGCCGCGCCGTGACCGCGGTCTATTTGGTATAAATTAAAAGGTGTATATTATATTATATTATTATTAGGTACGCGTGCGTGTGTGTGTGTATACGTTTGAAGCCACACGTAGTTAATCAACCCGATTATGGTCGTGATTTATATCGTCCGCGCAGCTATGTGTGTACGTATGTGTGTGTATAAATATATATATACAGAGCGCGCGCGTAGTGTATCGCGTATTATACGCCCGTATATATATATATACAGAGTGACGTCCGTTTATTTTCGTGTTTATCCGCCAACGAACGCGCGGATTTCGTTTCGACGTTGCCTCCCCTCCACCATACGTTAAACGCGATCGTATTCGCGCGCGCGCGCGCCGGTTCTGGACGGGCCGCAAGCAACTTGAACGAACGCGCGGACCACGTCCGGTTCGCTACCGGTAACAATTTTTTTTTGAACGTTTTTTAAAATCTGCACGACGTTCGTTACACGTATGCCTATCTGAAATTTAGGCGTTCGTCGAGCGGCATTCGTTTAAAGTCCGTAGATCAGGTGGTTGCCAATCACGTCGAGGTCATTACTTTGGCAATGGAATAGAATTAGGAGTTTTATCAAACTGAAGTTATTACGAAACTTATTTACTACTAACCGAATCTCCGGTACTCGAACCAAACCGCCGTTTCGGGACAATCCGAGTGTGCCGAGTGAAGAACGCGACTATATACATAGCGTTCGACACTGCCGAATCACTTGGCGCGTTCGTTCGTCCGGCGAACGGAAGGGGACGCGCGACAATCGCGAAACCGTACGGAATCCCGTTGGGAAAGCAATTGTGGCCGATCGAAATCGGCACCCAAAGAGTAGACGGAGCGGGCGCTGTTTCGAAAACACGGAACGCGTATTGGAATGGGCTGGGTAAGGGATGGTTGGATATTACGAACGTACGGTGATTTTAAGGCGTTCTCGCCGTCACGGCCGGCGTCAGCCAAAAACGAATTCGTTTTACGTACCGCGTAGTACCACTCGATTCGTACGTACGTTCTCGTATTATCTGTACGACGGACTAATCGACGGCCGCAACGTTTTGTTTCGGGCTTGGTACGAAACGAGAATCGTTTTATACTGTTCGCGGCTTTCGCCTAAGTATTTTCCGAACTATTCGAAATATTTCCGCCCGAGCGGATAGTAATCGAAATATAGGTCTTTTCGTAACACCCGTCTCGCGGCGGCGTTATTTATTTCACGCACCGTCACCAAACGTTGGTTGTAAACAACCGCGGTCGTGGTCGTAAACACGGTCGGAGTGAATCGTCGTCGTCGTCGTCGTCGTCATAATCGAAACGATACGGGCCGTGTTTCATTTTTGTAGTCGGCCATCGTGTACACCGGATACGCAAGCAATTTGGAAACGAAATCGCGACGCTTTTTGCCGATACGGAACGTACATACTTTCAACGCGTCCGTTGGTTCGAACTATCCGCTTCGGATTACCGGTTCTCTACGAATTTTCGATACGATAAAAATCGTCCGCGAAGGTAACCCGGTGTCCGTCGGGCGTGTCCGCCGTCAAAATCGAGATCGTTCGGAACGACGGTAACCGGACGAACGCGAATAATACGCAGCGACGGCGGCACAATTACGATTTCGTACTCGTTATTCCGGAAAACCGTTAAGGGCGTCTCTCCCCCAATACCATCCCGCGCGCGCGGATGTATCACCGTTCGGTATACTCGTCGTCGGATAATCGAAATATCGGATTACATTTTCGCGATACATTTTTGACGTGGTCGATTGTGCGCGCGCGTTTCGGCGTGAAATCTCGCGATTAAACTTTTTTATAACGTTCCGAATACCGTAACATACATACACACACACACATAAGCGCTTGCCCCGATAACGTCGGTCGCGTATACGGTTTATTAGAGGAATTTCTCCGAGATGTCGTACGCGCGCGCGCGCGTATACGAGCGAAAGGAAAAAAAAACCGAAAAGGGAAATAAAAACGAAATATAGTTTATTCGAAACGCCGCTAACGCGTGTATGCGTGTGTACGCGCGATGCCCACATAATTTGTTTAACGTTATTATCTGATTCGGACGATCTGTAAGTTCTCGAAAACCAGTTATGCGTGTATGTATACATTATGTTACGCGTGCACGAAAATAAGAAAAAAAAATAACGCGTCGAACGGCACGACGTACGTTATACGTAGAGATTGTATCGATACACTGATCTCGATAGATGCGAGCGCGCGTGTAAACGAATCTTTATTCGTGTACGCGCGCGCGTATATCAAAGTGTTCGACGCGCGTATTATAGCGCCCGACTTGGCCACCACCACCACCACCGGTCGGGGAGTTCGCGATTTCGAGCGGTTCGTCTTCGCGGGCCACGCACGGCCGACGGTATTATTCTTCGATATTCCGCGCCATCGTCGACGGCTGTATCCGGCCGTCCGTCTAACGCGCTGGGGTTAGGGTAGTGTTACCGCCGCGAAGAACGAAAGTCGTGTCGCTTTTAATAAACACAACCCAACGCGCGTGCGCGTACACACACATAGGACCGTCGTCCCCCGGAGCGGAACTAGTTTCGCTCTACGTTCTTCGACTCGTTGTTGTTAATCTATTAAATGTTATCGCGCCCACGCGGCCGCCGTATTTTATTACGTTTAAACGACGCGATAATAAAACGCCACCGCCGCCGCCGCCGCGTACGGCCCGTATAATTATAAACGGCGATCGTTGTTGTTGATTTATTTCGGAGACCATTTTGGCCGCCGCCGGCCGTCGTCCGTTTCGGGCTTAGCGCGCGTCTCCTATCCGTACACAACTTCTCGCCTTCGTTCGGATACCGTGCGGGTTAGTATGTGTGCGTATATATATACATATACCGCGCGTATTCCACGGTTGAGGCGCCGTTTTCCCGTTTGGAAAAACACCTGACCGCGATCAACGAAATTCCGTTCAATTCGCTTTGTTTCGAGTTCCGAAAGCGAAACGATCGCGCGGACAAAATTCGCCCAGGCTCGGCAATTACGGGCGCGCCAAAACGAATAACGGCCGGTAGTAATCCCGTGGCCCGAAGGAAAAGGACGCTTATTTTACGCGACTGCGAATAACGGTTGTACGCGACACGCGCTTATTTCGAACAGGACGGGTCAAGTTTACGAGCGTAAATATTCGGGCGACCAAATATGGGGAATAACGAACGACGTTGGAACGAGAGTCGTGGAACTTTAGAGGCCGGTTAGGCTAACCCGCGGAGTCGGCCATGGAGGAGGTGGCTGAGCGCGAGACACCGAAAACCCTTGGCTCGGGTGGCTCCGTCGTCACGCAGACGCGGTGGATAAAAGGAGGGGAGGAAAATGGCCGACCGAGGCCGCTCCTACCCGGTAGGAGAAGAAAAAAACGCACGTCGTATTCTTGTTTTATTTTCGTTCGAAGGGGAATGTAAATGGACGGCGGGAGACTGTCCGGTCACCACCCCCGTTCGTTCTTACCGTAAATTCTTCTGTTTTTCCTCAACGTGGCGTGTCAGTCGATTTTCCCGACACCTCCCGCTTATTTTTTAGTACGTTGAAATTTTCGTCAACGCAGATACGTAACGTTGTAGGGGACTTCGTTGTATGGCCCGTCGTATTCCCGTTTAAGGATTATAAACGATAAACGACGACGATCTACTGTCCGAAGTACTGGTCTCAAGCTATCCGGACACGTGTTTGCCAAGGCTTTGATGGGCAAGTACGTAAGTACGGTGCGCCGGATCGGACCAAGTCGAATCGACAGTACCACCTGGCGCTCCGTAGGGCTCCCCATTCCCGTGACACCGACTAGGTTTATGAATGGTCGACATCGGTGGATCAACCCGGGTCGCTAATATTTACAAAGCTAGCCTCCCGGTATTCTGGCCGCCACGCCGGCTATCGGTGGGCCTCATTCGAACCAAACAACCGGGATAAATCCTGAAAAAAGCCAAAAATTACAAACGTCCGTATTCAGTCCGTTGCCTAATGGGCTCTCCATTTTCATCCGATATTCCGATTTCCAATCTTTTAGCCGTTGTTTATCCATTGTCCATGTTCCTTCGTCCATATCTAGGCTCTTTTACCTTAGTCCGTGTACTTTTTATTTTATTCGCCTTGTCCATTTAGACGCTCTGTCTTCGGCCCATGTACGTTTGCCTTCTGATCCATGGCCACGTTTGGGACTCTTGGTCAGGAGATCCCACAAGAGGGTCTCCGCTCAAGCCCCCTCACCGCGACAATGTGAGTTCATTGAGTGGGGAAGCTTTCCGGACAGTGGGCGAATTGCCCGATACCGTATTAAAGGCTTACCTCCCCGTCATCGGATATTGGTCGGAAAATGTTCGTTACGATATTATTTTACCGGCGCACGTTTGGGGCGCTCGACCGCCCGCTCCGGATCCGCGTGTCGATCCGACGGCGTTTGACGGTACGCGCTCCGGGCGCTCGGACGAAAGCGCGCTGCTTGGCTAATCGCGGACGGCGTTCTACGCAAATCCGAATAACGTCCCGCGGCATGTCGGTACGCGGCCAGAGAAGTAACGACGAATTTATCGTACGACGTAACGTCGACCGACCCAAACTGTAGCCGACTCGGTACGAGTGTGGTCGGGTGAAACAAACGGCGGTGATTTCGGAAGAACGCACACGACATTCTCACACGACCGGGAAAACGGGCCGAAACTTATCGTCCTTCCGGTTGTCCGACGGAACGCACCGATCCGACGAACAAAGAGCTCCGTCACCAATACGGACGCGCATCGTCGAACAGAATAATCCGAAAACTTTTCCTTCGGCGTTCGTCGGATCGCGCGTTCCCGTCACAGTCCAGTCGTATTTCACACGCCGTACGAACACGGATCGACACGTATAGACCACCGTCGCCACACCCGAGTGGGAATTTTCGCTTCTATTGCCGTAAAAACTCTACGAACGACACATGTATCCCTATCCCGGAACGGAGTGTCGCGTATTATTCGATCGGCCGGTCGTCAGGGCAACCACTCTGAACGAAAAAAAACGGACGGGGAGCGTCTAGTCGGTGGCGGATAATTTTCGGTGGCTCGGTCGTCCCGTGTACGGTACCTGGTCACCGGTATTCGGGCGTCTGATACGTAAGTAGAAATTTTTTTTAAGACGGAGAGGTTTTTCGTTTCGGTACTCGCGAAACGTGCCGGCGCGACCGAGACGTGTTTTTCGTCACACGAGCGGAGAATCACGGCCCGGGGAGCGGGGAACGGTAGCCGCCGCGGGACGACGTAAACGAGAAAGCGCGCGTGGCTTTTAATAACTAAAACGAGGGTTTTTTCCTCGTCCCGCGTAAAACCTTAAAAGTAACGTTTTTCCCGCGTTAGTAGACATTTATATATAAACATACACACACACACTAAATGTATACATACATATAGACGTGCGCGCGCGTACATGTGTGTGTGTGTGTGTGTGTACTGCGTACAGTTTCGAATTACACAAACGTCCCTCGGGCCATATAATGACGGTAAAGCCGACGCGCGCGTGCGGTCGCGTGCAAGAGTCGCGTATAACAAAATCAATTATCGCTCCGCGGTCGCCACCCTGCGGGCACGCGCGCGGCCGACCCGTTCGATGTTTTTTCGGCCGCAAAGCTTTCACCACACATACACACGCGCGCGCGCGCACGCCGTCCCTTTTCGTTTCACTCTCAACCGTCGCCGCTCACCGGTCGTCTCGTTGGCTCTCTCGTCGACCCTCCATCAAATTTGCACGCGCGCGCGCGCGCGCGCTACGTTTACGTACGAGAAGGAGACGAAATAATTTTCGAAAAACCGACCGAGACGCTACGGGACACCTACCGACGATAACCCCGAGATCGAATCGATCGCTGCGACACCTACGCGAGTTCACACAACGCGTTCCGATTGATTTAGTCTCGGTGGTTTTCACGTTGTCTCGCGTTTTCGTAACAATCGAAATGTTCACGTCCGTCGTTCGATTTGCCGTCCAAACTGCGTCTTTGAACGCGTGTCCCGATCACAAGCCGCGGCGCGATATTCTCCGTACGTCCGTTTGGCGAGCCCGCGCACGGTACGACCTATAATATTCGTTATGTCCGTCAATGGTCGATAATTTTTCCAAAATTATACAAAATGAATCCCGAACCGTGAATTTTCGCCAAAAAATAAAACTGTAACGATAGCCCCTCCATATTCGCCAGACATGGCTCCGTGCGTGACTTTTTTTCTATTTCCGAAAATAAAGAGAACCTTAAAGGGCCGTCGTTTTTTATTACAAATTCTTCGATCCATTTTGTTTTTAACAAACGAAAATCGCCGTGCTTAAAAAAACACGTCTAACTTTAGCGGCCGCCACTTAAATAGTAAATAACGAATACGGCCGAAAGTTTTATCATACTTCAAGGGGCATGTGTGCCGATACGATAAAAAAAATTTTGACAATCGGACTCTATAAAATTTAAACATTTTCCGTTACTTTTTGAACACACCTCGTATATATCGTCAATGGTTGTCCGTATCTGGGTAATCGATTTTAAGACGAAAATAAACGCGTTTTTGAGAAATTCCAATTATAGAAACGCGCTCCCGTCACGTGTCGTCGAGTTCGCGGCCATTTGACCCTGAAAGAGGAGAACACTTCGGCCAACGGTTATTATTTCACCGACCCCGCGCGTACGGACCGTCGTCGATATATTTATAGTATTTTCCAAGTTCGTTTCGCCGACGGTCGACAATAAGGCGCGACGCGTTCACTATTATTTACGTAAATGTTTCGACGCGATTTCGTCAAATTTCGTGTAAAAAGTGTCGCCAACGACGTTTTCCAAAGTATTCGCCGTATTTATTGGAATAGACGCGTTCGAATAGATTAAGGCCGGACCGGAAAACGTTGAGAAATTCGTCGATTTTTCGTCGGCGCCGTTCAATTTTCGACCGCCCGACAAAGGAAACCGTGAGAACGATTCGCCATACGGAAACGTCCGAAATACCCGAAGGCGTTTATTACTTCGGCTAACAGGGCGTACTTAGACCTCAATTTCAGGGACGGTTATTAATTTTTAAACAAATTAATCGGACGACCAGACGTATTATGAACTTTAACCGATTGTTCATTTTTAACGTACGTTTTATATTATAACGCGTATCGAAAATTAAGAATATTTTAGTTTTTCGTTATTATCGACTAAAAATATACATCTCGTGAGAATTCTAATTGTTTCTAAACATTTTCGTTAGCACTTCGGCTATATATATATATATATACTACCGTGTACGGATAATATTCGCCGGCGCTCGTGCCATACCGGGTCGGTGATGACCGTATAATTTCGGAACGTGGCCCGGCATCGACCGTATCGAAAGTCGATAATAATACCGTAACCGCGGGGGAGATGTCCCGACGTATTTACCCTGTAATTGGCGGGAAATTCGTCGCGCGTCGCGGATACCGCGACCGGGGAGGTACCGCACGGGTAACGTTCTCGTCGAATACGATCGATTTTCGGGCTGCCGGTACAAAAGACCGCGCGACGGGGGGGGGAGGGTGCACACGGTGGGTGGTGGACGGTAACGTCGGACGAATCCCTCCTACCCCCGGCGCTCTGTCGCACACCTGAGATGGTCCGTTCGACGGATCGTCCGGGCGGCACGTGCGGACCGATCTCCGCGGGGCCACGCGCTCTCCTCTTGTTAAGGTCCATAATAACGTCGCACGCGCGCGCGTACATTAATACACCGCGGGTGTGTGTACGCGCCGCCGTTCGCGGGGGGGGGTTTTCGTTATTTTACCGCGATCGTCGCACGCCCGAGTACAAATAATAATAACAACGTACGCTCGCCGGCCATTGTTCGTGTACTTACGCGTCGCGAACTATTCCGGTACGGATTCTACGCGCACGTGCGCTACACGTGTATATATATATACCCGTAATAAATCGACTTACCTGACCGACGGCCCTCCCGATTATCGGTACTTCCGACGTCAAAAAGTATTTACGTGCGCCGCCGGTCCGTTACTTTGGCGCAAAAACCAAATGGAACTCGATCTGTAACTCGATGGCGATATGTTCGAGAAAATACGGGAACCCGTCGTTTTCGCGAATTTATCCTGACATCCATTCTCGTCGTTTCTCCGGCAACATTCTCCACCGTCGGACGGTCCGGAATACGACCGTCGGTGTCATCGCGTGTCCATTTCCCACTAATCTCGGTCGCGGCCTCGAATTACTACCCCGTTCGGTCGCTATCGTTCCGAGTACACTCTCTATAAACGGTCCGATCCGTTGGCCGAAAGAACGCGCGCGCGCCGGTTAGAAAACGCGGAAATCGCGTCCGAAATAAATCGTTTCGGCGTTTTTCGAACCGTTCGGTTACCCCAAACGCGCGCGGTACACGCAAAACGACCGGCGGGCACGCGTGATTTCGGCGCGTACCGTCGCGCCCTTTCGCTTATTTAAGCCCCTCCCCCCCCGCCCTTTCACCGGAGAAAACGAACGTTTCCGACAAGAGACTCTAAATCGTCGGCCACCACCACCACCACCACCACACGTATTCGTTTTTCCGGAGAGCGTGTCGTCCGTAAACGTTAGCGAATTGGCGGCGTTAAAAGCGATTACGCCCAGCGGGGAAAACGGAGGACAATTATCGGCGTAAATCATCGACGGTTTGACGGCCTCCTAACAACCGTGGGGCGGCCGTTAATTCTGACAACGGAACAAGCCGAGAATTGAAATTACGTACGTCGGGCCCGGTACGGGGAGGGGGGAAGGTGGAGAGACCTCCCGATGGTAGTCGCCCGACACGCACTGCGATACACGCGCACGGTGGTAAAACGCCGGCCAACGCGAATAAATCACCGGCGGCCGGAGCTCCGTCCGGTCGCCGGTCGGCCACAAATCAAAACGGCGGGTAATTGTTTTTCGTGTTAAGTCGCCGGCGCGCGCGCGTTATTATTTATACGCGTCGCGTTATTACGATTATTACCCGTTTCGTTCGGTAGTTTATAGCGTTTCTTTTTTTTTTTTTGGTCCGTACACACGGAAAACAAACGACTCGCGAGCTGTCGTTATTTACGATTTCCCCGATAGGCCCGCGTCGTATTTTAAACGGTTCGTCCGAATCGATTACCACGGCCGAACACGCGTCGATAGTGTAGAAGGGTGGGCGGCGTCAGTGGCGTACTTAGACCCCTGAACTTTTTTTTTTTTGAGGGAGGGGTGTTAGTTTTTAAATAAATTAATCGGACGACCCTAACGAAACGGAACGTATTCGTAAACACTTTAAATAGATTATTCGTTCGTAACGAACGTATTATTATTATAACGCGTGTCGAAGTTTAAAAATATGGCATTTCGTTATTAATTTTTCCCAAAAATTTTCGGGGCGGGTGGCGGGGAGGGAGTTATCTTGTCCTCCTCACCTGTTAGTACGCTACTGGCGAGCGTACGTTCGGGGGGGGGGATTCCCCCACATGCCGCGCGTATTCACGGCATGACGTTTGCCGACGCCTAGTGTCCGATCGGGCGAAGCGAACTCGTTGCGGCCACGACGACGCACCGTTCGTTCCGGAAACGGTCGTTGTTATCAAGACACCCAACGGACGCCAGTTACGGACACGAACGCGACGCAACAGTGGCACGCGGCGTACCGGCGGCCCGTAAGCAAATTGAATTTCGAAACACGTCGGCGGTTTTTAAATTATTTACGAATTGTTCCGTTTCTTAGTCGTACACCGTGGTCGCGTTATATGGTACGAAATCGCGTACTCTTTCATTGCGGCAACCGATAGGTATCATCGTAAAATCGATATCGCCGACGAGATTGGGAGAAAAATCCGTTCGGCGACTACGACAACGCCGAAACGATTCGTTACGACCGGCGGAACGAACGTAATCGACTTGGCGAGAAAACGAATACTCCAATACCCGATCAGCGGCGGTGGCGGGAGGGGGCAGTTCGGTGAAAGCGCTTTATGGGGCGCAACCCCCCCACCCATCCATTTCGAAACGTCGACGTGCCGAATTCGTACGTTCGTCTACGGCGACCGTGTCGGCCGTTCACGCCGAAGACGAACGAGAACCGTCGTCGAACGGGCCACCGGAGGAGATACACACACACACACACACACCGGGTGAACACAACGGGCGCGGCGGACCCACGATCGTTTTTCACGCGCTCGTCGGTTTCTTTATTATTTACGGGCGACCGTTCGAAAGCCGATCGGTCGACGATCGTCCGCTACCACCACCACCACTATCGATTATAAAACGTACAAACGCGCCCGTATTTTTATTTAATCGCTATTAACGTCGAACGTTCGATTAAACACGCGCACGACGTGTGTACGAACGTTACCGTATAATATATATATATGTATATATGTGTGTATATACGCATATATGTACGCCGTGAATGCGCGCGCGCACGCACGTATAGGTGTAAAAATCGTAAATCATATCCGTAGTCCGCGGGCCTCCGCAATGTAAATATACTCGCGCGCGCGCGCGTAATTTATAAACGTATTATGTTTAAGACCGGACCACCCTTGGGCAATACGAGTCCCGGACCCCTCCTTCTCCACCACCCCACCGGTCCCGGTCGTCGAATAAATCCGTTTTTTACAATTTCGTTTTTTCTCTCGTCTCCGTATAGCGAAATCGTTTTCTTACCGCGCGTAGCTCTGGCGCGTCTTCGTCGTGCGCGGGTCGCGGCGACCGTACCGCGTAATCTCCACACGGGCCCGCCGAGACGATTATAAATAAACACGCCTGGCCGGGACGACACGCTGGGAATCGCAGCGCGCTAAAAACCGAAAAAAAACTCGGAGAATCGACGACGGGCGAATAAAAAACTACGACGAAATAACCACCTCGCCGCCGTCGTATTATACGCGACACGATCGGTCGCGTTCGGATTCGCGCGCGCCTCCGACCGACCGATCGTTTACGATTAGCGCGTCCGTACGCGCGTTTTTTAGCGTCGTCGTGTCGGCGGACCGAGATGGTGGTCGCCGTTTCCGGCGTCGTCGCGCAATTTTCACGCGGCAGTTCTCTAGGATGGCGGGAAGGAAACGAACGGGCGACGTCTGACGCCGGCCCGAGAAAAGACGAAATAGAACCAACGAATTGTCTAGGGTGAAGAGAAAACTGGCTCCCCGGGATCGGAATCAAACAGCAGAAACAGTGCGGAACACGCGTAGCCGTATCGTGTCGGATTGTAATCGCCGTGTACGGTGCGCCTGCGGGATACTGTTACCGATCGGAGTGTAATTATGGTTCGTTGCAAAGATACGAGTGTTTGTTTTTTGTGATTTTTCACTCGATAAATGACGGTAGCGGGGAGGTGAAGACACCTAAGGGTATCCAACTATCGGTGAAACACGGGGGAGGGGGAAAGTTCCGCGGACGCTCCGAAACCCAAACCGTTCGTTGGTCGGTGGCTATCCTACCGAAAATCTCGAAACTATTCGCCGTAGGAAACCACGAACGTCGTCGTCACAACGACCCCCGAGTTTCGTCGTTTTTCGGTGGTCGTCCCCAGCCGGGGTGGGGCGGAGCCCGTCGCGTGTACGGGCGCATCTCGTGTCCCCGGTGTGTGGTTCGTTTTTGTTGGCCGTTTTCGTCCAACGTTTACGCTACCCGCGGTTCGATAAAGCGCCGCGAAAAATATTCTCCGCGTTATTATATTACCGGAGAAACGGTAGTGACGCTTAATTTTGTTTTCCGGCCGCTAGGACCGTTCACGATACGCCCATTTTATTGTTACGCCGCTCTCCGCGGAACGAGAACCCTCCCACCCGAAATTGTGTAAAAGCTCTATCGAAAGAAGCGAAACGAGAAAACCCGTAGAGATATCACGGACGAACGGTTTTCGGAACGTTCGCGGTCCTTTGGACGTCCTAACGAGACCGTCTCCCAATCCGAATCGACGGAATCTTAACCGCGTACGCGAATACGACCGTCAGTCAACCGTGTACGGGCGACGACGAGCGAGACAATCGACCGTCGTGGACGCGTACGACTCCGCTCTCCCCCCCCCCTACCTACCCCCGGCGCACGTCTATAGACTTACAGATTCGTAGTGGATACGCCGTTATGTACGCGCGTGCGTGCGTTCACGTTCTTTTTTTCGTCGTCGATCGACCCGAGTAATTTTTTTAATTCGATTCGTTCGCCCGTGTACGTACCGTCCGGGTATGCACCGTTAACGGACGCTAATACGATTCTACGTTTTTCTTCGCGGCTCATCGATTCTCCCCCCGGAGAACGACGAACCGCAATTCCGTTACCACGGTAACCCGCGTATATATTTCGACCCCTTTGTACACGCACGGCACTGACACACACACACACACACACATACCTTTAGCCGTGCGTGTATCACGTTACAAAACAGCCCCCGGGCGCACGGAACCCGAAAGAAAAATTTTGTTCAAAAATAAAACAAAATAAAAACAGCGCGGAAATTAAACGAATCGCGTCGAATATTTCACACGCCCGTGACGTTCTTCGTTCTCGGGCTCGCGCGGTTTTCCCGTTCGGACACCGACACCCGCGTACAATAAATCGTCGTACACGATTAACAATAACCAGCGGCCGACGTTTATCACCGTTCGTTCGTACGGACGTTCGGAACCGAACAATACCGTTTACAGAATAAGATCGCACCGGGCGGCAGCGGCGGACTGAAATCGGACCATGTCCGCGCATGTCTCCCCTACATTGCCGTGTAACGATATTTATTGTACTCCGTATAATAGCCGCGCGGATCTACGACGACAACTGTCCGTCGCGTCGTCGTAACTACGATTTATCAACCGATAATTATTATATCCGATCACGTCCGGCGTTCGACAAAGGGTCCGAAAGTTTCTCCGGTGATCGTTCGGACGCGTGGTGCGTTCTTATTCTAAAAACGGTAAACTACTGTTCAGTGGCGTACATAGGCTTGAATTTCGGGGAGGGGGGTTAATTTTTAAATAAATAAATCGGACGACCCTAACGAAACAGCACACGTCATAAACTTTAAAAGAATATTCATTTTTAATGAACACGTTATATCGTAACGTGTATCGAAGTTTACGAATATTTTAGTTTTTCGTTATTGTGGAATAAAAATATACGTCTCGTAAGAAATACATTTTTCCTAAAAATTTTAGGAATAGTTACCCCCCTTCCCTCTCACCGTTAGTACGCCACAGCGTAATTCTTCGTTTATGTCGTCGTCGTCGAATTTCCTCGGCGGGGGGGGGAGGAATTTGTAACAGGCCCGGAAACGTACACGCGCGACTTGAAACCGGCGACGTTTCGCCCGAGCGTATCGATGTGGTAGGAAGGTGGTGGTGGTGGTCGCTAAACCGATTGGTAAAAACGGACGGCAAACAATTCGAAACGTTCCGGTCTACGGGACGGAAAAATCTCGCGGAAGAGGTGAAAAAAAAAACGCCACGGCGGTTCCGAATAAAACGCGTTACGTTATTGGCCAACCGCTTGGTTAACGAATCGTTTTCTTCCGACACGACGATCGATTTCTCCGAAACGCGCGGTCTCCGTCGTAACGGTACGAATTCGGGAAAATCGTCCTCTCGAATAGGTTTCATTACCGTATAGAAAACGTCGACCACGTACGCGCGCGCGCGCGCTCTTAGTAGGGACTATTACTTTGGCGACAACGAGACGCGTACGACAAACGGAATCCGTCGCGTGTTTTATCGTCGTTCGGTTCGTTCAATCCGTACCGAACGAACAAACTCATTTTCACGCTATTCGTCGGGCCGGTCGACTATTAATTCGCGTCGTTTATTAATTCGACCGGTCCGCTTTGTTCCGTACACCACAATTCGTGCGTCCGTCCGTCGAAATTAATAGCGCGCGCGCGTGTGTAACGTAATCGTTATAGGTTCCCGATACCGAGATCGGCGCGCGGGGAGCAGATGTTTCGTTATTAAACGGTGTTTCGTTTTTGGTAAATTGCGTCGGAGGGAAAACAAAAAAAAAAAAAAAAAGTAAAAGCAATTTACTTACGGTATTAACGGCGTAAAAATCAGCTGGTGTCATAATCGCCGCGCCGTATACAAGGCGTGTGTGTACGGTATTCACGATAGCGTCGTCGACGAACGTGAAAAAACGGCAATCCGGAAGCGGAACGTTAAATTGCGCGGCCGTTCGGTGTTTGATCGCTCCGACCGGTAAATCGAAAATAAATTCAGGACGACGACGGCGCCGTAGTTCGTGCCGAATCGTCGTCGTCGTCGTGAGATCCAAAATCGTTCGAATCGCGTTTTCGTCGTTTTTTTTTTTTCGTTTTCGATACACGCGTCGTTGTTGTTGTTATTATAATTATTACAACGCGCGTACACGACGCCGTGTCGGGCTAATTTTTCTTCGAAACGATCGGGCGCGATAACGCGTGTAATACGATAAAAAAAAAAAAAAAATAATAATAATAATAATAATAATAATAAAGTACCCGACAAACGAGGTTGCGGCGAACATATATATACACACACACGCGCGCGCACACACACACACACACACACACCGATGCGCACGTAGCTAGGTTGACAGGTGTGCGCGCGTATAATATATACACGCGGGCGCGCGTGTGGTATTAAGAATTCGAGACAAATCGTCGACCAAAAAACGTACGTCGGACTTCGTTTAAATCCGTAACGCGGGTCGGGCCAATTTACGATTCGGCGGATTTTGTACAGTCGCGCGCGCCCGTCGTCCGGTCGTCCGGTCTAATGGCGCGCGTGCGTCCACACGCCGTTCGTTTACGTTCGCGGGCGATTCCCGAACGGACCGGCGCGAACGACAGGTTTGTCGCGGTGCCCACAATAAGTAACCGAACCGCGCATTCGCCGCGTTCATCGACCCACCGATCGGTTTTCGAACGCGCCTCGTTGACCGAGGCCTCCACGCCCGCCGACCTTGGCGGATAATCAAGGGACGGTGGCGGCAGTATACGAACGACGCGTGTTGGCTGCCGCGGTGGTGGTGTGGTAGGGTCGGTTAGGTTTCGTCGAACGGTTTCCGGACGCCGTCTTCTCGCGTACGTTTTACGTGACGACGACCCGAAACCGAGAAAACGAAACCGTCGGTGCAACGGTAAAACGTAGCGCGAGCCCGCGGGGCGAAATGAGGGGACGGGCGCGGGGGCCGACGGATAAGATAATAAAAACCCGAAAACGGAACCGATTAAAAACAATATTTATGGGCCGACGCGTGTCGGCCGTACGACCGTGGCGCGTCGACGACGATATTTATACGGCCGCCCATCACGCGCGTCCCTCATTAACGCGCGTTAACGGAACGTCGCGTCGTTAACCGCGGACCGACGGACTAAATCAAAACGCCCGCGGGATTCGTTCGCCCGCCCGTGTATTTACGTCTCTTTCCTTTTTCACACGCGTGTATATCGTAAGTCTTCGTGTTTGTTCGTTTACGTTCTGTGCGTACGTTTCCCTCCCCACTCCCAACTCACCACCTTTGGCCACCGGTTTGCCCCCTCTATGTAACCGCGCGCGTTTCCGTTCCACCGGTGGTTCGCTCGCATCACGTAACGACGATTATATTTGTACCCCGGCGCGCGTTCGTTTCGACGAGTGCCGCGAATGTGTAGAAGCAAACGTGAACGCCGAGCGCGTCCGTCGAATGTGGTGCCGGTGGCTGGACGAGCTCGGTGCCGTTTTCGGAACTCGAAAAACCAAACAACGTTTCGGTGTGTTCGTACCGTTCCGACGGCGCGTCTCTGTTCTACGTGCGCCCAACGTTCCCGATTGGCCGAGACGGACGGTCAATTTGTTTCCCCTAATGGACGGTGGGGGGGGGATGGCCTTAATTACCTCGCCGAAGCGACGAGTTGAGTACACAGCGCGACTGTTTATTTCGTACTCTGTCGGATTGCCGCCTCCCCCGGGGCATTTGTAAACGACCGATAAAACGTCGATAGCTATTTGGGAGGAGGAGGGGACACGATTTCGTAATAATATCGTCAGCGGATTTTGTTCGAGACACTTTCGGTGGATTCAATGACTGGAGGAGGGCACGTCACGCACGCGGTCCTCGCATTCATCCTCGTCCGATCACAATAACGGGCTTGATTGCGAACAACGCGCCGCGACGGTATTCATAGCGTCTGATACCATACTTACGCACGCCCGAACGTATCGATCGGCGAATTGCTTCACATACCCCTCCCCCCCGCGCCAATCACCAACCGGGGGAAGGAACCCTTGTCGACGGTACGCGTCGCGTTGACCGACGTCGGTCTTACGACGACGTGTTCGCCCGTACGACGGCAACAATGCGTTTCCTAAGCACACTGACAATACGGCGATAATTACGCGACGAATGGCGCCCGCGTTCCGTATTGTCGTCGCGCACACTTCCTCCTAGTCGGTGTACACAATCTAACCTAACCGTCGCGTCCCATTGACGTATCAATTATTTCGGTAATTCCTTTTTGTCGTCGTCCCCCCCGTTCCGGTCGTCGGCCGATCTTCTTCGGGGCCATCATCCCGTGCGACAACACCGAATGAGGGAGGGGCGTAACCGTCGGGCGAAAACACCGCCGAAGGCGACGTTTAGTCGGCGAACCGTTTTCGGGCGACACGACCATCAAACATTTGTGGCCCGCCGGACGCGCGCAACAACCCAAGCCGAACGGTACTACGCGACGACGCGCCGCGGCTATTTTACTTGACCGTCGTTCGATCGTGTCGTTATCTTTCCATTTACTCGAATTACCGCCCCGAGCGTTTTTTTTTTCTATTTCGCCGCG